>CM033026.1:23146204-23413709 GCA_019207045.1 Branchiostoma floridae x Branchiostoma belcheri | reverse complement strand
AATGTAGAAAAGTTACAAAGTAATTTTGGGTACTCAAATCACTTGTTTACCTTGCGCCACGGGTTTTACTATGATATTCAAGAGTTGAAAGTAAACGCACATTTTGTTTGAAATTTCGGAAGTCCGATCGTAAGGGGTCGCTTTTTTTGCGGGTACCGAAGGGGTTCGCTTTAGCGGTTAGCGGTTATCCCAGGTGAGCCTTCATTCGTATGTAGAAAAGTTACAAAGTAATTTTGGGTACTCAAATCACTTTTTACCTTTTGCCCACGGTTTTACTATGATATTCAAGTGTTGAAAGTAACGCACATTTGTTTGAAATTTCGGAAGTCCGATCGTAAGGGGTCGCTTTTTTGCGGTTACCGAAGGGTTCGCTTAGCGGTAGCGGTTATCCCCAGGTGAGCCTTCAGTTATGTAGAAAAGTTACAAAGTAATTTTGGGTATCAAATCACTTTTTACCTTGCCCACGGGTTTACTATGATATCAAGTGTTGAAAGTAACGCACATTTTGTTTGAATGTCGGAAGTCCGATCGTAAGGGGTCGCTTTTTGCGGTTACCGAAGGGTCGCTTAGCGGTTAGCGGTTATCCCCCAGGTGAGCCTTCATTTCGTAGAAAAGTACAAAGTAATTTTGGGTACTCAAATCACTTTTTAACTTTTGCCCACGGGTTTAAATTGATATCAAGTGTTGAAAGTAACGCACATTTTGTTTGAAATTTCGGAAGTCCGATCGTACGGGGTCGCTTTTTTGCGGTTACCGAAGGGTTCGCTTAGCGGTTAGCGGTTATCCCCAGGTGAGCCTTCATTCGTATGTAGAAAACGTTTACAAAGTATTTGGGTACTTCAAATACACTTTTTACCTTTTGCCCGGGTTGTACTATGATATTCAAGTGTTGAAGTAACGCAAATTTGTTTGAAAATTTCGGAGAGTCCGATCGTAAGGGGTCGCTTTTTTGCGGTTACCGAAGGGTTCGCTTTAGCGGTTAGCGGGTTATCCCCCAGGTGAGCTTCATTCGTATGTAGAAAAGTTACAAAGTAATTTTGGGTACTCAAATCACTTTTTTACTTTTGCCCAGGGTTTTACTTGATATTCAAGTGTTGAAAGTAACGCATTTTGTTTGAAAATTCGGAAGTCCGATCGTAAGGGGTCGCTTTTTGCGGTTACCGAAGGGTTCGCTTAGCGGTTTAGCGGTTATCCCCCAGGTGAGCCTCCCATCGTATGTAGAAAAGTTACAAAGTAATTTTGGGTACTAAAATCACTTTTTAACTTTTGCCCAGGGTTTTACTTGATTTCAAGTGTTGAAAGTAACGCACATTTTTGTTTGGAAATTCGGAAGTCCGATCGTAAGGGGTCGCTTTTTTGCGGTTACGAAGGGGTTCGCTAGCGGTAGCGGTTATCCCCCAGGTGAGCCTTCATTCGTATGTAGAAAAGTTACAAAGTAATTTTGGGTACTCAAATCACTTTTTATCTTTTGCCCACGGTTCCTATACTTGATATTCAAGAGTGGAAAGTAACGCACATTTTGTTTGAAATTTCGGAAGTCGATCGTAAGGGGTCGCTTTTTTGCGGTTACCGAAGGGTTCGCTTAGCGGTTAGCGGTTATCCCCCAGGTGAGCCTTCATTCGTATGTAGAAAAGTTTACAAGTAATTTTGGGTACTCAAATCACTTTTTACCTTTTACCCACGGTTTTACTATGATATCAAGTGTTGAAAGTAACGCACATTTGTTTGAAATTTCGGAAGTCCGATCGTAAGGGGTCGCTTTTTGCGGTTACCGAAGGGTTCGCTTAGCGGGTAGCGGTTATCCCCCAGGTGAGCCTTCATTCGTATGTAGGAAAAGTTACAAAGTAAGTTTGGGTACTCAAATCACTTTTTACCTTTTGCCCAGGGTTTACTTGATATCAAGAGTTGAAAAGTAACGCACATTTTGTTGAAATTTCGGAAGTCCGATCGTAAGGGGTCGCTTTTTGCGGGTTACCGAAGGGTTCGCTTAGCGGTGCGGTTATCCCCCAGGTGAGCCTTCATTCGTATGTAGAAAAGTTACAAAGTAATTTTGGGTACTCAAATCACTTTTTACCTTGTACCCACGGGTTTTACTATGATATTCAAGTGTTGTAAGTAACGACATTTTGTTTGAAATTTCGGAAGTCCGATCGTAAGGGGTCGCTTTTTGCGGTACGAAGGGTTCGCTTAGCGGTTAGCGGTTATCCCCCAGGTGAGCCTTCATTGTATGTAGAAAGTTACAAAGTAATTTTGGGTACTCAAATCACTTTTTACCTTTTGCCACGGGTTTACTATGATATTCAAGTGTGAAAGTAACGCCATTTTGTTTGAAATTTCGGAAGTCCGATCGTAAGGGGTCGCTTTTTTGCGGTTACCGAAGGGTTCGCTTAGCGGTTGAGCGGTTATCCCCAGGTGACCTTCATTCGTATGTAGAAAGTTACAAAGTAATTTTGGGTACTCAAATCACTTTTTACCTTTTGCCCACGGGTTTTACTATTGATATTCAAGTGTTGAAAGTAACGCACATTTGTTTGAAATTCGGAAGTCCGATCGTAAGGGGTCGCTTTTTTGCCGCGTTACCGGATGGTTCGACTTAGCAGTTAGCGGTTATCCCCAGGTGAGCCTTCATTCGTATGTAGAAAAGTTACAAAGTAATTTTTGGCTACTCAAATCACTTTTTTACCTTTGCCCACGGGTTTTACTTTGATATCAAGTGTTGAAAGTACGCACATTTTGTTTAAATTTCGGAAGTCCGATCGTAAGGGGTCGCTTTTTTGCGGTTACCGAAGGTTCGCTTAGCGGTTAGCGGTTATCCCCAGGTGAGCCTTCATTCGTATGTAGAAAAGTTACAAAGTAATTTTGGGTACTCAAATCACTTTTTACCTTTTGCCCACGGGTTTTACTTTGATACTCAAGTGTTGAAAGTAACGCACATTTGTTTGAAATTTCGGAAGTCCGATCGTAAGGGGTCGCTTTTTTGCGGTTACCGAAGGGTTCGCTTAGCGGTTAGCGGTTATCCCCCAGGTGAGCCTTCATTCGTATGTAGAAAAGTTACAAAGTAATTTTGGGTACTCAAATCACTTTTTACCTTTGCCCACGGGTTTTACTTTGATATTCAAGTGTTGAAAGTAACGCACATTTTGTTTGAAATTTCGGAAGTCCGATCGTAAGGGGTCGCTTTTGTGCGGTTACCGAAGGGTTCGCTTAGCAGTTAGCGGTTATCCCCAGGTGAGCCTTCATTCGTATGTAGAAAAGTTACAAAGTAATTTTGGATACTCAAATCACTTTTTACCTTTGCCCACGGGTTTACTATAATATTCAAGTGTTGAAAGTAACGCACATTTTGTTTGAAATTTCGGAAGTCCGATCGTAAGGGGTCGCTTTTTTGCGGTTACCGAAGGTTCGCTTAGCGGTTAGCGGTTATCCCCCAGGTGAGCCTTCATTCGTATGTAGAAAAGTTACAAAGTAATTTGGGTACTCAAATCACTTTTTACCTTTTGCACACGGGTTTTACTTTGATATTCAAGTGTTGAAAGTAACGCACATTTTGTTTGAAATTTCGGAAGTCCGATCGTAAGGGGTCGCTTTTTGCGGTTACCGAAGGGTTCGCTTAGCGGTTAGCGGTTACCCCCAGGTGAGCCTTCATTCGTAGTAGAAAAGTTACAAAGTAATTTTGGGTACTCAAATCACTTTTACCTTTTGCCACGGGTTTTACTATGATATCAAGTGTTGAAAGTAACGCACATTTTGTTTGAAATTTCGGAAGTCCGATCGTAAGGGGTTACCGAAGGGTTCGCTTAGCGGTTATCCCCAGGTGAGCCTTCATTCGTATGTAGAAAAGTTACAAAGTAATTTTGGGTACTCAAATCACTTTTTACCTTTTGCCCACGGGTTTTACTATGATATTCAAGTGTTGAAAGTAACGCACATTTGTTTGAAATTTCGGAAGTCCGATCGTAAGGGTCGCTTTTTTTGCGGTTACCGATTGTTCGCTTAGCGGTTAGCGGTTATCCCCCAGGTGAGCCTTCATTCGTATGTAGAAAAGTTACAAAGTAATTTGGGTACTCAAATCACTTTTTACCTTTTGCCCACGGTTTTACTATGATACTCAAGTGTTGAAAGTAACGCACATTTTGTTTGAAATTTCGGAAGTCCGATCGTAAGGGGTTACGAAGGGTTCGCTTAGCGGTTAGCGGTATCCCCCAGGTGAGCCTTCATTCGTATGTAGAAAAGTTACAAAGTAATTTTGGGTACTCAAATCACTTTTACCTTTTCCCACGGGTTTTACTATGATACTCAAGTGTTGAAAGTAACGCACATTTTGTTTAAATTTCGGAAGTCCGATCGTAAGGGGTCGCTTTTTTGCGGTTACCGAAGGGTTCGCTTAGCGGTTAGCGGTTATCCCCCAGGTGAGCCTTCATTCGTATGTAGAAAAGTTACAAAGTAATTTTGGGTACTCAAATCACTTTTTACCTTTTGCCCATGGGTTTTACTTTGATACTCAAGTGTTGAAAGTAACGCACATTTTGTTTGAAATGTCGGAAGTCCGATCGTAAGGGGTCGCTTTTTTGCGGTTACCGAAGGGTTCGCTTAGCAGTTACCGGTTATCCCCCAGGTGAGCCTTCATTCGTATGTAGAAAAGTTACAAAGTAATTTTGGATACTCAAATCACTTTTTACCTTTTGCCCACGGGTTTTACTTTGATATTCAAGTGTTGAAAGTAACGCACATTTTGTTTGAAATTTCGGAAGTCCGATCGTAAGGGGTCGCTTTTTTGCGGTTACCGAAGGGTTCGCTTAGCGGTTAGCGGTTATCCCCCAGGTGAGCCTTCAATCGTATGTAGAAAAGTTACAAAGTAATTTTGGGTACTCAAATCACTTTTTACCTTTTGCCCACGGGTTTTACTTTGATATTCAAGTGTTGAAAGTAACGCACATTTTGTTTGAAATTTCGGAAGTCCGATCGTAAGGGGTCGCTTTTTTGCGGTTACCGACTGGTTCGCTTAGCGGTTAGCGGTTATCCCCCAGGTGAGCCTTCATTCGTATGTAGAAAAGTTACAAAGTAATTTTGGATACTCAAATCACTTTTTACCTTTTGCCCACGGGTTTTACTTTGATATTCAAGTGTTGAAAGTAACGCACATTTTGTTTGAAATTTCGGAAGTCCGATCGTAAGGGGTCGCTTTTTGCGGTTACCGAAGGGTTCGCTTAGCGGTTAGCGGTTATCCCCCAGGTGAGCCTTCATTCGTATGTAGAAAAGTTACAAAGTAATTTTGGGTACTCAAATCACTTTTTACCTTTTGCCCACGGGTTTTACTATGATACTCAAGTGTTGAAAGTAACGCACATTTTGTTTGAAATTTCGGAAGTCCGATCGTAAGGGGTCGCTTTTTTGCGGTTACCGAAGGGTTCCCTTAGCAGTTAGCGGTTATCCCCAGGTGAGCCTTCATTCGTATGTAGAAAAGTTACAAAGTAATTTTGGATACTCAAATCACTTTTTACCTTTTGCCCACGGGTTTTACTTTGATATTCAAGTGTTGAAAGTAACGCACATTTTGTTTGAAATTTCGGAAGTCCGATCGTAAGGGGTCGCTTTTTTGCGGTTACCGAAGGGTATCGCTTAGCGGTTAGCGGTTATTCCCCAGGTGAGCCTTCATTCGTATGTAGAAAAGTTACAAAGTAATTTTGGGTACTCAAATCACTTTTTACCTTTTGCACACGGGTGTTACTTTGATATTCAAGTGTTGAAAGTAACGCACATTTTGTTTGAAATTTCGGAAGTCCGATCGTAAGGGGTCGCTTTTTTGCGGTTACCGAAGGGTTCGCTTAGCGGTTAGCGGTTATCCCCCAGGTAAGCCTTCAATCGTATGTAGAAAAATTACAAAGTAATTTTGGGTACTCAAATCACTTTTTACCTTTTGCCCACGGGTTTTACTTTGATATTCAAGTGTTGAAAGTAACGCACATTTTGTTTGAAATTTCGGAAGTCCGATCGTAAGGGGTCGCTTTTTTGCGGTTACCGACAGGTTCGCTTAGCGGTTAGCGGTTATCCCCCAGGTGAGCCTTCATTCGTATGTAGAAAAGTTACAAAGTAATTTTGGATACTCAAATCACTTTTACCTTTTGCCCACGGGTTTTACTTTGATATTCAAGTGTTGAAAGTAACGCACATTTTGTTTGAAATTTCGGAAGTCCGATCGTAAGGGGTCGCTTTTTTGCGGTTACCGAAGGTATCGCTTAGCGGTTAGCAGTTATCCCCAGGTGAGCCTTCATTCGTATGTAGAAAAGTTACAAACTAATTTTGGGTACTCAAATCACTTTTTACCTTTTCCACACGGGTTTTACTTTGATACTCAAGTGTTGAAAGTAACGCACATTTTGTTTGAAATTTCGGAAGTCCGATCGTAAGGGGTCGCTTTTTTGCGGTTACCGAAGGGTTCGCTTAGCGGTTAGCGGTTATCCCCAGGTGAGCCTTCATTCGTATGTAGAAAAGTTACAAAGTAATTTTGGGTACTCAAATCACTTTTTACCTTTTGCCCACGGGTTTTACTATGATACTCAAGTGTTGAAAGTAACGCACATTTTGTTTGAAATTTCGGAAGTCCGATCGTAAGGGGTTACCGAAGGGTTCGCTTAGCGGTTAGCGGTTATCCCCCAGGTCAGCCTTCATTCGTCTGTAGAAAAGTTACAAAGTAATTTGGGTACTCAAATCACTTTTTACCTTTCGCCCACGGGTTTTACTTTGCTATTTAAGAGTTGAAAGTAACGCACATTTTGTTTGAAATTTCGGAAGTCCGATCGTAAGGGGTCGCTTTTTTGCGGTTACCGAAGGGTTCGCTTAGCGGTTAGCGGTTATCCCCCAGGTGAGCCTTCAATCGTATGTAGAAAAATTACAAAATAATTTTGGGTACTCAAATCACTTTTTACCTTTTGCCCACGGGTTTTACTTTGATATTCAAGTGTTGAAAGTAACGCACATTTTGTTTGAAATTTCGGAAGTCCGATCGTAAGGGGTCGCTTTTTTGCGGTTACCGAAGGGTTCGCTTAGCGGTTAGCGGTTATCCCCCAGGTGAGCCTTCATTCGTATGTAGAAAAGTTACAAAGTAATTTTGGGTACTCAAATCACTTTTTACCTTTTCCACACGGGTTTTACTTTGATATTCAAGTGTTGAAAGTAACGCACATTTTGTTTGAAATTTCGGAAGTCCGATCGTAAGGGGTCGCTTTTTTGCGGTTACCGAAGGGTTCGCTTAGCGGTTAGCGGTTATCCCCAGGTGAGCCTTCATTCGTATGTAGAAAAGTTACAAAGTAATTTTGGGTACTCAAATCACTTTTTACCTTTTCTCCACGGGTTTTACTATGATACTCAAGTGTTGAAAGTAACGCACATTTGTTTACAATTTCGGAAGTCCGATCGTAAGGGGTCGCTTTTTGCGGTTACCGAAGGGTTCGCTTAGCGGTTAGCGGTTATCCCCAGGTGAGCCTTCATTCGTTTGTAGAAAAGTTACAAAGTAATTTTGGGTACTCAAATCACTTTTTACCTTTTGCCCATGGGTTTTACTTTGATACTCAAGTGTTGAAAGTAACGCACATTTTGTTTGAAATGTCGGAAGTCCGATCGTAAGGGGTCGCTTTTTTGCGGTTACCGACTGGTTCCCTTAGCAGTTACCGGTTATCCCCCAGGTGAGCCTTCATTCGTATGTAGAAAAGTTACAAAGTAATTTTGGATACTCAAATCACTTTTTACCTTTTGCCCACGGGTTTTACTTTGATATTCAAGTGTTGAAAGTAACGCACATTTTGTTTGAAATTTCGGAAGTCCGATCGTAAGGGGTCGCTTTTTTGCGGTTACCGAAGGGTTCGCTTAGCGGTTAGCGGTTATCCCCCAGGTGAGCCTTCAATCGTATGTAGAAAAGTTACAAAGTAATTTGGGTACTCAAATCACTTTTTACCTTTTGCCCACGGGTTTTACTTTGATATTCAAGTGTTGAAAGTAACGCACATTTTGTTTGAAATTTCGGAAGTCCGATCGTAAGGGGTCGCTTTTTTGCGGTTACCGACTGGTTCGCTTAGCAATTAGCGGTTATCCCCCAGGTGAGCCTTCATTCGTATGTAGAAAAGTTACAAAGTAATTTTGGATACTCAAATCACTTTTTACCTTTTGCCCACGGGTTTTACTTTGATATTCAAGTGTTGAAAGTAACGCACATTTTGTTTGAAATTTCGGAAGTCCGATCGTAAGGGGTCGCTTTTTTGCGGTTACCGAAGGGTTCGCTTAGCGGTTAGCGGTTATCCCCCAGGTGAGCCTTCATTCGTATGTAGAAAAGTTACAAAGTAATTTTGGGTACTCAAATCACTTTTTACCTTTTGCCCACGGGTTTTACTATGATACTCAAGTGTTGAAAGTAACGCACATTTTGTTTGAAATTTCGGAAGTCCGATCGTAAGGGGTCGCTTTTTTGCGGTTACCGAAGGGTTCCCTTAGCAGTTAGCGGTTATCCCCCAGGTGAGCCTTCATTCGTATGTAGAAAAGTTACAAAGTAATTTTGGATACTCAAATCACTTTTTACCTTTTGCCCACGGGTTTTACTTTGATATTCAAGTGTTGAAAGTAACGCACATTTTGTTTGAAATTTCGGAAGTCCGATCGTAAGGGGTCGCTTTTTTGCGGTTACCGAAGGGTATCGCTTAGCGGTTAGCGGTTATTCCCAGGTGAGCCTTCATTCGTATGTAGAAAAGTTACAAAGTAATTTTGGGTACTCAAATCACTTTTTACCTTTTGCACACGGGTGTTACTTTGATACTCAAGTGTTGAAAGTAACGCACATTTTGTTTGAAATTTCGGAAGTCCGATCGTAAGGGGTCGCTTTTTTGCGGTTACCGAAGGGTTCGCTTAGCGGTTAGCGGTTATCCCCCAGGTAAGCCTTCAATCGTATGTAGAAAAATTACAAAGTAATTTTGGGTACTCAAATCACTTTTTACCTTTTGCCCACGGGTTTTACTTTGATATTCAAGTGTTGAAAGTAACGCACATTTTGTTTAAAATTTCGGAAGTCCGATCGTAAGGGGTCGCTTTTTTGCGGTTACCGACAGGTTCGCTTAGCAATTAGCGGTTATCCCCCAGGTGAGCCTTCATTCGTATGTAGAAAAGTTACAAAGTAATTTTGGATACTCAAATCACTTTTTACCTTTTGCCCACGGGTTTTACTTTGATATTCAAGTGTTGAAAGTAACGCACATTTTGTTTGAAATTTCGGAAGTCCGATCGTAAGGGGTCGCTTTTTTGCGGTTACCGAAGGTATCGCTTAGCGGTTAGCAGTTATTCCCCAGGTGAGCCTTCATTCGTATGTAGAAAAGTTACAAACTAATTTTGGGTACTCAAATCACTTTTTACCTTTTCCACACGGGTTTTACTTTGATACTCAAGTGTTGAAAGTAACGCACATTTTGTTTGAAATTTCGGAAGTCCGATCGTAAGGGGTCGCTTTTTTGCGGTTACCGAAGGGTTCGCTTAGCGGTTAGCGGTTATCCCCCAGGTGAGCCTTCATTCGTATGTAGAAAAGTTACAAAGTAATTTTGGGTACTCAAATCACTTTTTACCTTTTGCCCACGGGTTTTACTATGATACTCAAGTGTTGGAAGTAACGCACATTTTGTTTGAAATTTCGGAAGTCCGATCGTAAGGGGTTACCGAAGGGTTCGCTTAGCGGTTAGCGGTTATCCCCCAGGTCAGCCTTCATTCGTCTGTAGAAAAGTTACAAAGTAATTTTGGGTACTCAAATCACTTTTTACCTTTCGCCCACGGGTTTTACTTTGCTATTTAAGAGTTGAAAGTAACGCACATTTTGTTTGAAATTTCGGAAGTCCGATCGTAAGGGGTCGCTTTTTTGCGGTTACCGAAGGGTTCGCTTAGCGGTTAGCGGTTATCCCCCAGGTGAGCCTTCAATCGTATGTAGAAAAATTACAAAATAATTTTGGGTACTCAAATCACTTTTTACCTTTTGCCCACGGGTTTTACTTTGATATTCAAGTGTTGAAAGTAACGCACATTTTGTTTGAAATTTCGGAAGTCCGATCGTAAGGGGTCGCTTTTTTGCGGTTACCGAAGGGTTCGCTTAGCGGTTAGCGGTTATCCCCCAGGTGAGCCTTCATTCGTATGTAGAAAAGTTACAAAGTAATTTTGGGTACTCAAATCACTTTTTACCTTTTCCACACGGGTTTTACTTTGATATTCAAGTGTTGAAAGTAACGCACATTTTGTTTGAAATTTCGGAAGTCCGATCGTAAGGGGTCGCTTTTTTGCGGTTACCGACTGGTTCGCTTAGCAGTTAGCGGTTATCCCCCAGGTGAGCCTTCATTCGTATGTAGAAAAGTTACAAAGTAATTTTGGATACTCAAATCACTTTTTACCTTTTGCCCACGGGTTTTACTTTGATATTCAAGTGTTGAAAGTAACGCACATTTTGTTTAAAATTTCGGAAGTCCGATCGTAAGGGGTCGCTTTTTTGCGGTTACCGAAGGTATCGCTTAGCGGTTAGCGGTTATTCCCCAGGTGAGCCTTCATTCGTATGTAGAAAAGTTACAAAGTAATTTTGGGTACTCAAATCACTTTTTACCTTTTGCACACGGGTGTTACTTTGATACTCAAGTGTTGAAAGTAACGCACATTTTGTTTGAAATTTCGGAAGTCCGATCGTAAGGGGTCGCTTTTTTGCGGTTACCGAAGGGTTCGCTTAGCGGTTAGCGGTTATCCCCCAGGTGAGCCTTCAATCGTATGTAGAAAAGTTACAAAGTAATTTTGGGTACTCAAATCACTTTTTACCTTTTGCCCACGGGTTTTACTTTGATATTCAAGTGTTGAAAGTAACGCACATTTTGTTTGAAATTTCGGAAGTCCGATCGTAAGGGGTCGCTTTTTTGCGGTTACCGACTGGTTCGCTTAGCAGTTAGCGGTTATCCCCCAGGTGAGCCTTCATTCGTATGTAGAAAAGTTACAAAGTAATTTTGGATACTCAAATCACTTTTTACCTTTTGCCCACGGGTTTTACTTTAATATTCAAGTGTTGAAAGTAACGCACATTTTGTTTGAAATTTCGGAAGTCCGATCGTAAGGGGTCGCTTTTTTGCGGTTACCGAAGGTATCGCTTAGCGGTTAGCGGTTATTCCCCAGGTGAGCCTTCATTCGTATGTAGAAAAGTTACAAAGTAATTTTGGGTACTCAAATCACTTTTTCCTTTTGCACACGGGTTTTACTTTGATACTCAAGTGTTGAAAGTAACGCACATTTTGTTTGAAATTTCGGAAGTCCGATCGTAAGGGGTCGCTTTTTGCGGTTACCGAAGGGTTCGCTTAGCGGTTAGCGGTTATCCCCCAGGTGAGCCTTCATTCGTATGTAGAAAAGTTACAAAGTAATTTTGGGTACTCAAATCACTTTTTACCTTTTGCCCACGGGTTTTACTATGATACTCAAGTGTTGGAAGTAACGCACATTTTCTTTGAAATTTCGGAAGTCCGATCGTAAGGGGTTACCGAAGGGTTCGCTTAGCGGTTATCCCCCAGGTGAGCCTTCATTCGTATGTAGAAAAGTTACAAAGTAATTTTGGGTACTCAAATCACTTTTTACCTTTCGCCCACGGGTTTTACTTTGCTATTTAAGAGTTGAAAGTAACGCACATTTTGTTTGAAATTTCGGAAGTCCGATCGTAAGGGGTCGCTTTTTTTGCGGTTACCGACTGGTTCGCTTAGCGGTTAGCGGTTATCCCCCAGGTGAGCCTTCATTCGTATGTAGAAAAGTTACAAAGTAATTTTGGGTACTCAAATCACTTTTTACCTTTTGCCCACGGGTTTTACTATGATACTCAAGTGTTGAAAGTAACGCACATTTTGTTTGAAATTTCGGAAGTCCGATCGTAAGGGGTTACCGAAGGGTTCGCTTAGCGGTTAGCGGTTATCCCCCAGGTGAGCCTTCATTCGTATGTAGAAAAGTTACAAAGTAATTTTGGGTACTCAAATCACTTTTTACCTTTTACCCACGGGTTTTACTATGATACTCAAGTGTTGAAAGTAACGCACATTTTGTTTACAATTTCGGAAGTCCGATCGTAAGGGGTCGCTTTTTTGCGGTTACCGAAGGGTTCGCTTAGCGGTTAGCGGTTATCCCCCAGGTGAGCCTTCATTCGTTTGTAGAAAAGTTACAAAGTAATTTTGGGTACTCAAATCACTTTTTACCTTTTGCCCACGGGTTTTACTTTGATACTCAAGTGTTGAAAGTAACGCACATTTTGTTTGAAATGTCGGAAGTCCGATCGTAAGGGGTCGCTTTTTTGCGGTTACCGACTGGTTCCCTTAGCAGTTACCGGTTATCCCCCAGGTGAGCCTTCATTCGTATGTAGAAAAGTTACAAAGTAATTTTGGATACTCAAATCACTTTTTACCTTTTGCCCACGGGTTTTACTTTGATATTCAAGTGTTGAAAGTAACGCACATTTTGTTTGAAATTTCGGAAGTCCGATCGTAAGGGGTCGCTTTTTTGCGGTTACCGAAGGGTTCGCTTAGCGGTTAGCGGTTATCCCCCAGGTGAGCCTTCAATCGTATGTAGAAAAGTTACAAAGTAATTTTGGGTACTCAAATCACTTTTTACCTTTTGCCCACGGGTTTTACTTTGATATTCAAGTGTTGAAAGTAACGCACATTTTGTTTGAAATTTCGGAAGTCCGATCGTAAGGGGTCGCTTTTTTGCGGTTACCGACTGGTTCGCTTAGCAATTAGCGGTTATCCCCCAGGTGAGCCTTCATTCGTATGTAGAAAAGTTACAAAGTAATTTTGGATACTCAAATCACTTTTTACCTTTTGCCCACGGGTTTTACTTTGATATTCAAGTGTTGAAAGTAACGCACATTTTGTTTGAAATTTCGGAAGTCCGATCGTAAGGGGTCGCTTTTTTGCGGTTACCGAAGGGTTCGCTTAGCGGTTAGCGGTTATCCCCCAGGTGAGCCTTCATTCGTATGTAGAAAAGTTACAAAGTAATTTTGGGTACTCAAATCACTTTTTACCTTTTGCCCACGGTTTTACTATGATACTCAAGTGTTGAAAGTAACGCACATTTTGTTTGAAATTTCGGAAGTCCGATCGTAAGGGGTTACCGAAGGGTTCGCTTAGCGGTTAGCGGTTATCCCCCAGGTGAGCCTTCATTCGTATGTAGAAAAGTTACAAAGTAATTTGGGGTACTCAAATCACTTTTTACCTTTTACCCACGGGTTTTACAATGATACTCAAGTGTTGAAAGTAACGCACATTTTGTTTACAATTTCGGAAGTCCGATCGTAAGGGGTCGCTTTTTTGCGGTTACCGAAGGGTTCGCTTAGCGGTTAGCGGTTATCCCCCAGGTGAGCCTTCATTCGTATGTAGAAAAGTTACAAAGTAATTTTGGGTACTCAAATCACTTTTTACCTTTTGCCCACGGGTTTTACTTTGATATTCAAGTGTTGAAAGTAACGCACATTTTGTTTGAAATTTCGGAAGTCCGATCGTAAGGGGTCGCTTTTTTGCGGTTACCGAAGGGTTCCCTTAGCAGTTAGCGGTTATCCCCCAGGTGAGCCTTCATTCGTATGTAGAAAAGTTACAAAGTAATTTTGGATACTCAAATCACTTTTTACCTTTTGCCCACGGGTTTTACTTTGATATTCAAGTGTTGAAAGTAACGCACATTTTGTTTGAAATTTCGGAAGTCCGATCGTAAGGGGTCGCTTTTTTGCGGTTACCGAAGGGTTCGCTTAGCGGTTAGCGGTTATTCCCCAGGTGAGCCTTCATTCGTATGTAGAAAAGTTACAAAGTAATTTTGGGTACTCAAATCACTTTTTACCTTTTGCACACGGGTGTTACTTTGATACTCAAGTGTTGAAAGTAACGCAAATTTTGTTTGAAATTTCGGAAGTCCGATCGTAAGGGGTCGCTTTTTTGCGGTTACCGAAGGGTTCGCTTAGCGGTTAGCGGTTATCCCCCAGGTGAGCCTTCAATCGTATGTAGAAAAATTACAAAGTAATTTTGGGTACTCAAATCACTTTTTACCTTTTGCCCACGGGTTTTACTTTGATATTCAAGTGTTGAAAGTAACGCACATTTTGTTTAAAATTTCGGAAGTCCGATCGTAAGGGGTCGCTTTTTTGCGGTTACCGACAGGTTCGCTTAGCAATTAGCGGTTATCCCCCAGGTGAGCCTTCATTCGTATGTAGAAAAGTTACAAAGTAATTTTGGATACTCAAATCACTTTTTACCTTTTGCCCACGGGTTTTACTTTGATATTCAAGTGTTGAAAGTAACGCACATTTTGTTTGAAATTTCGGAAGTCCGATCGTAAGGGGTCGCTTTTTTGCGGTTACCGAAGGTATCGCTTAGCGGTTAGCAGTTATTCCCCAGGTGAGCCTTCATTCGTATGTAGAAAAGTTACAAACTAATTTTGGGTACTCAAATCACTTTTTACCTTTTCCACACGGGTTTTACTTTGATACTCAAGTGTTGAAAGTAACGCACATTTTGTTTGAAATTTCGGAAGTCCGATCGTAAGGGGTCGCTTTTTTGCGGTTACCGAAGGGTTCGCTTAGCGGTTAGCGGTTATCCCCCAGGTGAGCCTTCATTCGTATGTAGAAAAGTTACAAAGTAATTTTGGGTACTCAAATCACTTTTTACCTTTTGCCCACGGGTTTTACTATGATACTCAAGTGTTGGAAGTAACGCACATTTTGTTTGAAATTTCGGAAGTCCGATCGTAAGGGGTTACCGAAGGGTTCGCTTAGCGGTTAGCGGTTATCCCCCAGGTCAGCCTTCATTCGTCTGTAGAAAAGTTACAAAGTAATTTTGGGTACTCAAATCACTTTTTACCTTTTGCCCACGGGTTTTACTTTGATATTCAAGTGTTGAAAGTAACGCACATTTTGTTTGAAATTTCGGAAGTCCGATCGTAAGGGGTCGCTTTTTTGCGGTTACCGAAGGTATCGCTTAGCGGTTAGCAGTTATTCCCCAGGTGAGCCTTCATTCGTATGTAGAAAAGTTACAAACTAATTTTGGGTACTCAAATCACTTTTTACCTTTTGCCCACGGGTTTTACTATGATATTCAAGAGTTGAAAGTAACGCACATTTTGTTTGAAATTTCGGAAGTCCGATCGTAAGGGGTCGCTTTTTTGCGGTTACCGAAGGGTTCGCTTAGCGGTTAGCGGTTATCCCCCAGGTGAGCCTTCATTCGTATGTAGAAAAGTTACAAAGTAATTTTGGGTACTCAAATCACTTTTTACCTTTTGCCCACGGGTTTTACTTTTGATATTCAAGTGTTGAAAGTAACGCACATTTTGTTTGAAATTTCGGAAGTCCGATCGTAAGGGGTCGCTTTTTTGCGGTTACCGAAGGGTTCGCTTAGCAGTTAGCGGTTATCCCCCAGGTGAGCCTTCATTCGTATGTAGAAAAGTTACAAAGTAATTTTGGGTACTCAAATCACTTTTTACCTTTTGCCCACGGGTTTTACTATGATACTCAAGTGTTGAAAGTAACGCACATTTTGTTTGAAATTTCGGAAGTCCGATCGTAAGGGGTTACCGAAGGGTTCGCTTAGCGGTTAGCGGTTATCCCCCAGGTGAGCCTTCATTCGTATGTAGAAAAGTTACAAAGTAATTTTGGGTACTCAAATCACTTTTTACCTTTTACCCACGGGTTTTACTATGATACTCAAGTGTTGAAAGTAACGCACATTTTGTTTAAAATTTCGGAAGTCCGATCTAAGGGGTCGCTTTTTTGCGGTTACCGACTGGTTCGCTTAGCAATTAGCGGTTATCCCCCAGGTGAGCCTTCATTCGTATGTAGAAAAGTTACAAAGTAATTTTGGATACTCAAATCACTTTTTACCTTTTGCCCACGGGTTTTACTTTGATATTCAAGTGTTGAAAGTAACGCACATTTTGTTTGAAATTTCGGAAGTCCGATCGTAAGGGGTCGCTTTTTTGCGGTTACCGAAGGGTTCGCTTAGCGGTTAGCGGTTATCCCCCAGGTGAGCCTTCATTCGTATGTAGAAAAGTTACAAAGTAATTTTGGGTACTCAAATCACTTTTTACCTTTTGCCCACGGGTTTTACTTTTGATATTCAAGTGTTGAAAGTAACGCACATTTTGTTTGAAATTTCGGAAGTCCGATCGTAAGGGGTCGCTTTTTTGCGGTTACCGAAGGGTTCGCTTAGCAGTTAGCGGTTATCCCCCAGGTGAGCCTTCATTCGTATGTAGAAAAGTTACAAAGTAATTTTGGGTACTCAAATCACTTTTTACCTTTTGCCCACGGGTTTTACTATGATACTCAAGTGTTGAAAGTAACGCACATTTTGTTTGAAATTTCGGAAGTCCGATCGTAAGGGGTTACCGAAGGGTTCGCTTAGCGGTTAGCGGTTATCCCCCAGGTGAGCCTTCATTCGTATGTAGAAAAGTTACAAAGTAATTTTGGGTACTCAAATCACTTTTTACCTTTTACCCACGGGTTTTACTATGATACTCAAGTGTTGAAAGTAACGCACATTTTGTTTAAAATTTCGGAAGTCCGATCTAAGGGGTCGCTTTTTTGCGGTTACCGAAGGGTTCGCTTAGCGGTTAGCGGTTATCCCCCAGGTGAGCCTTCATTCGTATGTAGAAAAGCTACAAAGTAATTTTGGGTACTCAAATCACTTTTTACCTTTTGCCCACGGGTTTTCTTATGATACTCAAGTGTTGAAAGTAACGCACATTATCTTTGAAATTTCGGAAGTCCGGGGTCCCTTTTTTGCGGTTACCGAAGGGTTCGCTTAGCGGTTAGCGGTTTTCCCCCAGGTGAGCCTTCATTCGTATGTAGAAAAGTTACAAAGTAATTTTGGGTACTCAAATCACTTTTTACCTTTTGCCCACGGGTTTTACTTTGACATTCAAGTGTTGAAAGTAACGCACATTTTGTTTGAAATTTCGGAAGTCCGATCGTAAGGGGTCGCTTTTTTGCGGTTACCGACTGGTTCGCTTAGCAATTAGCGGTTATCCCCCAGGTGAGCCTTCATTCGTATGTAGAAAAGTTACAAAGTAATTTTGGATACTCAAATCACTTTTTACCTTTTGCCCACGGGTTTTACTTTGATATTCAAGTGTTGAAAGTAACGCACATTTTGTTTGAAATTTCGGAAGTCCGATCGTAAGGGGTCGCTTTTTTGCGGTTACCGAAGGGTTCGCTTAGCAGTTAGCGGTTATCCCCCAGGTGAGCCTTCATTCGTATGTAGAAAAGTTACAAAGTAATTTTGGGTACTCAAATCACTTTTTACCTTTTGCCCACGGGTTTTACTATGATACTCAAGTGTTGAAAGTAACGCACATTTTGTTTGAAATTTCGGAAGTCCGATCGTAAGGGGTTACCGAAGGGTTCGCTTAGCGGTTAGCGGTTATCCCCCAGGTGAGCCTTCATTCGTATGTAGAAAAGTTACAAAGTAATTTGGGGTACTCAAATCACTTTTTACCTTTTACCCACGGGTTTTACTATGATACTCAAGTGTTGAAAGTAACGCACATTTTGTTTAAAATTTCGGAAGTCCGATCTAAGGGGTCGCTTTTTTGCGGTTACCGAAGGGTTCGCTTAGCGGTTAGCGGTTATCCCCCAGGTGAGCCTTCATTCGTATGTAGAAAAGCTACAAAGTAATTTTGGGTACTCAAATCACTTTTTACCTTTTGCCCACGGGTTTTCTTATGATACTCAAGTGTTGAAAGTAACGCACATTATCTTTGAAATTTCGGAAGTCCGGGGTCCCTTTTTTGCGGTTACCGAAGGGTTCGCTTAGCGGTTAGCGGTTTTCCCCCAGGTGAGCCTTCATTCGTATGTAGAAAAGTTACAAAGTAATTTTGGGTACTCAAATCACTTTTTACCTTTTGCCCACGGGTTTTACTTTGACATTCAAGTGTTGAAAGTAACGCACATTTTGTTTGAAATTTCGGAAGTCCGATCGTAAGGGGTCGCTTTTTTGCGGTTACCGAAGGGTTCGCTTAGAGGTTAGCGGTTATCCCCCAGGTGAGCCTTTATTCGTATGTAGAAAAGTTACAAAGTAATTTTGGGTACTCAAATCACTTTTTACCTTTTGCCCACGGGTTTTACTTTGATATTCAAGTGTTGAAAGTAGTTTAATTAACATCCGTACTTTTGCATTATCGAGAACAAAAAGGAACTTTAAAGTGATAAACCGTTACAACATGGAAACGCCTCGGCTAGGATTAAGACAATGCTTTAGCGCTCCGGCCATATTTAATAACAGAACGATTTTCAGTACATAAGTGCCATTTAGGAAGATTAGAAACTGTGTTTTTGTTTAGCGGGTATATCACGTTGGCGGCGTCTCTGCATCCTTGTCTTCATAATGGGAATATCATGAAAAGCATACAAGTACATGTCTGACTGAAAAGACGACAAATACACAAAGATTGAAAATGATTCGTTTTTTATCAACAAAATTCATCAAGAGTTCTGTAAAATCGATAGGCCATATGGCACAACGATGCCACCACAGATTCAGTGATATAGCAGTTTTTAGTTGTTTATATTCGTGGTGTAACTATTACAAAGTTAGATTTCGTGCGCAGTTGTGGCAGAGTGTTGTTCTGTATAAATTAAACTGTCAGGAATTGACTGTCTCAGCCGACACCCCTGTGTAAAATGAAGCAGTCCGAAACATCAAAAAAGGTCCTTGCATAATCACCCTAGTCTAAAAAATAAATGTAAAAATGCACCCTATGCAAGACTGGACTCGTCCAGTGCACCCATCTAAAATAGTAAAATAGACACGTCCGTTTTCAGTTGGACCATAGTGTGGTGGGTCTGTATGTGGGTCACCAGCATAACACTTGAGAGGTTGTACAGCGAGCTTCATGATATTTAGTCGGTTTGTGGTGATTGTAAAAAGAAAGGTCAAGTTTTAAACTGGTTGACCTAGCGTTTTCCTGCGGTACTGCAGCAGGCTAAATATTTTTGTGTGTTTGTGCACAACACATACTCTAGGGGCTGAGAATGAATCTTCATCATGATAATAGTGTTTTATGGATAAGTAGATAAGAGGTCGTGAATTGAAAAGGAAGGTCAAGTTTGAAAATAGTTTACCTGGCGTTTTCGTACGGTGCTGCAGTGAGCTTTGTACTTTTGTTCGTTTGGTTGTGGATATCATACAGTAGTGGCGAGATATTGGACATTGTGAATATCTTCATGATATTTTGTAGCTATGTAGAAGTTGTAAAAAGGGAGGTCAAGTTTGAAAATGGCATTTTCCAAGGGTACTGCAGCAAGCTTTGTATTTTCAAGTGTACGTTTGGCTATGGACTCGAGAAGCTTAGATGATTAATGGATCTTCATCATATTTTGTACGTTAGTAGCGGTTGTGAAAAAGAAGGACAAGTTCAAAAATGGTTCACCTGGCATTTTCCGTTGGTCCTGCAGCAGGCTATTATGTATGCGTGTTTGTCTGTGTACAACATAACTCCAGAAGTTGTTAATGATTCTACATGATATCTAGTGAATGGGTAGGGGTCACTAGTGGGCCTCCTAGCAAGTACATACGGTACTGCAATGCAGATTCAAATTTTAAGGGAAAACTTTGTGGAAACACTAGGTTCCTAATTTTTGAGTAGTGGATAGCTTTTGGGACTGGGAGTAAGTAATGGAAGTTTGGAACTGCAGCAGGTATTTTTGTTGCTAGCTTTGTAAGGGAATAAGTCAAACAGCTGTGGGGTTCCTGAATTTGCATTGTTTTTGGCAGGCAGAAACCTGAGGTAAGGTACAAAAAAACCTAGCCTCCATAACAGGCTCTCTTGGCCTTTTCTCTCTTTTTTTGCTCCTAATACACTTCAGCAGTCTGACGCATTTTGTTTTATTTAAGGAACCTCCAGAGAAATAAGATTTACTTTTCTACATCAAATATGATCAACACTAGTTAGAATTGTACCAGTCATGAAGCTCAGAGAACAAGAAATACAGCACAGCCTTGTACACACTACACACATGTATTGTCAGACTGCATCTCCCCTTCACAGACAATGCTTATGACAGACATAAAATTGTTGGGCATGAAAATAGAGTCTCTCTCATGTTAAAAATGTTTGATAAAATTGGCCATACAAATATTATATTTTTCATTTCTTTTTTTATACAATTATTTCAGATCTCTCCTTGTTTACAAATAAGACCGCTGGAAAACACATTGCAGTATATTATATGATACCATCACTTTGACAGCATATATGTTTACAGATCATTTACATTATTAAATATATATTATACACTATTATGTTCTTAATCCTCTTTCACACTGTTGCAACAGCATAACATCCTCTTTGCTTTTTTCAACCATTTGGCTAATCCCTTACTCTCTACTCGTGGGCTCAAGTCTTGTTCAGTGTCAGCTGTCTGTCTGTCTACCTCGGCATCCATGGGTAAGGGGCAGCGGGCCAGGAAGCACTCAGACAGGAAAGAGTCCTCTTTGTATTCCACGTCTGCTGGCAGGCCTTCCTCCTTGTCATTCATTGGTGAGGGGCAGCGGGCCAGGAAGCACTCAGACAGGAAAGAGTCCTCGTGGCATTCCATGGCAGCTGGCAGCCCTTCCTCCTTGTCATTCATTGGTGAGGGGCAGCGAGCCAGGAAGCACTCAGGCAGGAAAGAGTCCTCTTTGCATTCCATGTCAGGTGGCAGCATCTCTTCCTTGTCATTCATTGGTGAGGGGCAGCGGGCCAGGAAGCACTCAGGCAGGAAAGAGTCCTCTTTGCGTTCCATGTCTGCTGGCAGCCCTTCCTCCTTGTTATTCATTGGAGAGGGGCAGCGGGCCAGGAAGCACTCAGGCAGGAAAGAGTCCTCTTTGTGTTCCATGTCTGCTGGCAGCCCTTCCTCCTTGGTATTCATTGGAGAGGGGCAGCGGGCCAGGAAGCACTCAGGCAGGAAAGAGTCCTCTTTGTGTTCCATGTCTGCTGGCAGCCCTTCCTCCTTGTCATTCATTGGTGAGGGGCAGCGGGCCAGGAAGCACTCAGGCAGGAAAGAGTCCTCTTTGTGTTCCATGTCTGCTGGCAGCCCTTCCTCCTTGTTATTCATTGGAGAGGGGCAGCGGGCCAGGAAGCACTCAGGCAGGAAAGAGTCCTCTTTGTGTTCCATGTCTGCTGGCAGCCTTTCCTCCTTGTCATTCATTGGTGAGGGGCAGCGGGCCAGGAAGCACTCAGGCAGGAAAGAGTCCTCTTTGTGTTCCACGTCTGCTGGCAGCATCTCTTCCTCATCAATGGGCGAGGCGCTGTGAGCCAGGAAGCACTCAGGCAGGAACGAGTGGTCTTGTTGTTCTGTGTTATCTGGCAGACTCTCTTCCTCAGACTGTTGTAACTGGGCTGTTAGCTTGGTGTTTTCACTGTAGGGCAACATAAAATGCAATAAAATTAATCATACTCATTCTGACGAATTCAAATCTCAACAACACAAAGAAATCAAAGTTAACATCCCAATTCAAAAGTAGTAGTCACAACAATGGCAAGAGCAAAATTGAAATGAGTACAAAGCACACCAAGATGTGAGCCTGGATTTGCAGTGATGCCACAGATACATGAACAGGACCAGGAAAGAATGTATGGACAAAATAATAGTGACTGTCCTATATTTCTCATATTGAGTCAACTCACTTCCGCTGCTCCTCCAAAAGGACCTCCAGTTCTGCGATCCTGTATGCCATCGCTTCTGCCTCTTCAAGTGAGACGTGGGCTCTGGCTTCATATCTACTGCTGAAACTGAAAATAATTAAAACATCATTAATGTAACTATTACTATGATTTTATTTATTTATTTCTGTGTTCTTTTACCAGGGTAAGCTCCCATCAGTGACTGACACTGCTTTTCATGGAGGCCCAGGATACATACAAATAACACATACATACAATACAATAATTACATAATACAACAATGTACAACAAAAGCAAAACCACTTATATCCACTTACTATTTTACCTTTAGCCAAGCTGTTATATTAATTTAAAAGCAACTAAATAAAAAATATGAATGTTTCATGTTATGGAATAAAAAGTGCTCCCGAGGTGTTGCCAAAAAGACACAGAAGATAACTCACCAGGACCCTCCTGTCTTTAAAACGGTGACCCGAGCCTTCAAGTCATCTATCAGGATGTGCTTCTGGGCACTCCTGTTGTAGATAATAAAGATTGGAATGTAAACTGGTGCACAGACAGCATTCACAGCAAATACAGATACTGCTAATACCAAAAGAACACTTGAAGTTTGAGAAAATACCTCAACAGGTGACGGTACATATAGCAAATATGTTCAACACTACAAGCAGTATGCACACATTAACAGGGTACAGACAATACAGGACAGTTAAGGGGCTATGGAGACTACAGAAAGTACAGACAGTAAAAGGGGGTACAGACAGTACTTGGGGGAAGCTGTACTGAGTATCAGTAGATAAATTATGGACATTTAACTTAGGGGCTTATTAACAGACCGTAGGCCTTGTTTGGACAACACGGGGGTACACATGCTAAAGACAGCACTGATATATTTGAATGGTGTACACTGTCTGGCACTCCAGGGGACGTGGACATTACTGGGGTATGGACACAACAGATGGTACAGACATTACAGGGGTTATGAACAGTAAACAGGTATCAATACTACAATACATCATAAACTTCCGTTAACAAAAGCAAGCAAATACATTCACAAAACAGTGCTTCTTTGAAGATACAATCAGTGCAAAAAAAGTTTTAATTTCTTCTTAAAGTTTTCAAACAAAATTAGTTTTTGAACAATGTTTTTATAAGTAACAAAACTGAAAAGTACTAAAAGAGGTCAAAATAATTACAAACCTCTTTTTTTCCTCCTGTAGGTCACAGATGGCCCTAATAGATTAAGAGATGATGAAGTGCACATAATAAATTATGATGTGTTTATAAAGACACGTATATTGATATCCCTTTTTATATTTCTCTGTTCAGATGTAAGGTTTCTTCAACTAATAGATAAGGTGCATCTACTCTAACTTACTAACGATTATGAATTGCTTTACATAAATAGCCATCTGTTTTGAATGTCCCATTCTCAATTAAATTTCTTTTCAAGAAAAATCACCTTATGCAAAATGAGTTTTCAATTCTATCAGTCTACACTTAATAAGTTATCTAGGAAAAATGTCAAACAACTACTCACATTTCTAGGTCTTCATGGGCCTGAGAGAGCTCCCTGTGTTTAAAAAAAAGTCATACAGTTTAGTATAGAAAAAATATTTATTGCAATAGATACGAAAATTATCATGGTATTTGGTATGTAACAAACTTAACATTAAGTGTCTTATAATAATTACAATAATTACAACAAGGTCTGAAAAGATGGACCAAAACTGAAAAGTTGGATTTTTACCTTTTGTGTTGCACCTTTGCATCTTCTGCTTGTCTGTGATGATGAAATGTACAATGTGCATTAAAATAAATTGTAATGAATATACAAAATTGCTTATTGTGTCAGATCATAGTATTACCATTCCAGTCATAGTTCTAAAACTTCATTTAATACTTTTCAAGAAGCAGGGTTGGACAAGTCCACTAGCCCTATTGTCCAGGACAAGTGAAAGTGCTGATCAGGCAAGTGCATGACCTTACCCCAGTTGCCCGATCGATTGTGAGATTATCATATACTTGTTATATTTCAGCCATACCATAGGTATGGTGAAATATATTGTATTCGTAATGTTTCTTTCTTTCTCCTGTCAAATCTTCAGAACACGGTATCTCCGTTGTTCCTCAACCGAATGACTTGAAATTTGGCACAAGGGTAGAGTGGGCCAATACCCTCGGACTTTTTTTTTCATTTTTCCCATATCTGTCTCTAAAATGATTTTATTAAGGTTTGTGGGTCATCTTAAGACCAAAACTGTATATTTGGGCCCCCTGTACCCTGGTATTATAACCGAATGAGCTGAAATTTGGTGTAGATAGGCATTAGATAGTTGGTAAAATGATCCAAGTAAAAGTTTTGACATAAACTACTTTAAAATGATTAATTTTGGCACTTTTCTGATGGGAAATTTGTTTTCTTTTGGCCTCCTGACGTGACCTTCCGTGACCCCGCACGGAGCCCACACCTGTGCGCGAAGAGGGCGAAGGCTAATTAATATTCATAAGCGGGGCCTCACGATTCCATATACTCCTATACTGCAGTGTTCCCGCCAGAATTTTTTACAGCGTCGGCACACGGGGCCCGGGGTCCACCGAAGAACGCCGAAGGCCCCGGCCCGGCAGGGTCCAGGGGCAGAGCCCCGTTGGGGGAAACTCTTGCACTTTGGGCTATTCAGAAGGCTTATTGTATCAGTTTTTAGGGGCATTTCTGTGATGCGATGGTATGGGCTGAAATATATCATGTGTATTTGGTCATCCCTCCCCATTGGTCTTTTTCTGATCATTGTGAACACTGTCTACTTCTGACATCAACATCATCATTATAACAGCAGCATCAACTGACTAAACAGTTTCTTACTGGCTAAAGGAGGTTGCTGCTTCTCCTCCCTGACTCTGCTGAGAGTAGGAAAGGGAACAGGCTGGAATGAGAACAAGAACACAAACACAACACAACAGAGCAAGGAAAGGCAAAGGGTAAGAAAAAGAAGGTCAAAAGGCAAACATGATGATTATAGAATGAATAAAGGTAAACTATGGAAATATATGAAAGTTTGTGTAGTTGGGTCAACTTGTCAGAAATCTCTGAATAGTCGTTGACAAAGTAAGAGGAAAATAAATGCAACGATCGGGTGTAACTGGGGTGCAAAAGAGAATCGGTATCCGTGTGTTCCCAACTAGAAAGTTGAACGTTTTTCATTTTCGGAAATGACCGACAAGGAATGGACAACTTACCTTCATCTTTCGCTCAACACTTCTCCCATCTTCTTTTGACAACGTTGTCATCTTTCCTCACGTCGACACAGTCGCGTTCATTTCGGAAGTTCAGAAAACAAACTGTCGCAAATTCTCGACTTGTCAAAACGTCAGACCTAGAAAGTACGGGGCGTAAAAAAAAGTCTAAATCTGATAGATATTCCTTAGTGTCTCCGATTTAATCCACAGCTACAATACGTTAATATGCTTGCAGATATTTCAACATATCAGATATATCAACATTTACAAACAAAACTTACTCCCTTCTACTAAGTGTAGAATTGACCTTGAAAAGTTAGTCCCGAACAACAGAATGAATTTGTTCCTGCTTTACACATGTGTGTAGCCAAAACAGCCTTCATTTGCAATGAGGGCTGTTCTTCTTTGGGGTCGGGAGTTTTCATTGTCCTGTAGGGTACGCACATTCCATGCGCCAAGAATAAGCGGAGTAGTTCTAATTTTCTTCTTCATTGTGTGTCTACCGCTAGGAAGGGGTTCCCTCCAGCCACGGCCTGCTGGTCGGGTAGTATGGAGCAGGCAATTTTTAGGGCACCTTTTCTAGCCCCTTCCCCAGGCTTCGGGGGTGAGCAGTGCTGTCCTTAAGAGGGCTGCTCAGTCGTCCAGACGACTGCCGAATTCCACATCTGCTCCTATTCTGTGAAAAGCGACCATATAGCCTGGACCGCCCGTGTGCAGGTTTGCTGCTGCGGCTTCCAGTGCACCCACACCTGCCACTCCGAGCTCACCCATCGCCACGGGAACTTTAAGTACAATCAGTAGACAATAGACAACATAGATGACAAAGCGACTTGCGCAAAAAGAATTTGGTTTATAGTGTGGAGGAGTTGCGCACGTCGTCGACCACACTCTCTCGTCCGAAAACCATCTTGGTCCAGTGGCAAGACAGTGTCAAGACGGCTGGAGACGGAGTCGGATGCAGTGGATGACCGTGATTTCCTCATGTGTCCCATCACGCCCTTAACACTCCACAGTGAGTTGCTGGATCACGCCTTCCTGCCCGTTGAGCCTGACTTTTGACTTCGTCCGCGCCCTCTGCCGGGATCCAGACTTCACATGCTGAGACAGACATATCCCTAATTCACCGGGAGGTTTGCGACCAACCCGGCTACCCTCAACCTGGTTTAGCCCGCCTGCCAAAGCGGTTGCCCGGGGTGTGGCCGCTGCGCATGCTACAGCTTCTAGGAGCCACAGGTGAGAGCTGAGTGTCAGGTGGGAGCCAAAGCAGGAAAAGCTACCCTAAAGGGCATGGCAGGCCCCCCTGCAGAGGTACTGACCCTACCAGACACCCCAGACACCCCAATGAAAACTCCCGACCCCAAAGAAGAACAGCCCTCATTGCAAATGAACTTGCTCGCTATGGTATTGACATAGCAGCCCTCAGTGAAACTCGGTTGGCAGGTGAAGGAGAGTTATGTGAAAGGGGATGTGGCTACACGTTCTTCTGGAGTGGAAGGGCGAGTGAAGAGAGACGTGAAGCAGGAGTTGGTTTTGCTGTGAAGACGTCACTGGTAGGAAAGCTGGCAGGGCTTCCAAAAGGTGTTAATGACAGACTAATGACATTGAAACTTCCCTTGTTATCTGGAAAGAAGTATCTCACCATTGTTAGTGCGTATGCTCCAACCATGACAAATCCAGATGAGGTGAAAGATGAGTTCTACGAGACACTTCATTCTGTAATTGCTGCTGTCCCCAAAGCGGAGAAACTCGTCGTACTTGGCGACTTTAACGCTCGAGTGGGTGCTGACAGCAGCTCATGGGAGGGAGTCATCGGAAAACACGGAATAGGCCAGTGCAATAGCAACGGTCTCTTACTCCTCCAGACATGTGCTGAATATGGACTGACTATAACAAATACCATATTTCAACTTCCGACCAGAAACAAAACCTCATGGATGCACCCGAGATCTAAGCACTGGCATTTGATTGATTATGCCATTGTTAGGAAGAGAGACAGACAAGATGTTCGGATTACCAAATCTATGTGTGGTGCTGAATGTTGGACTGATCACCGTCTTATACTTACCCAACTGAACATTCGTATCAAACCCAAGAGGCGTCCACAGGGGAAGAAACCGCCGAGAAAACTAAATGCCAGTAAGCTAAAGGATGCCGAAACAAAACAATTGCTTGTAGAAAAGCTGAGAGACAAGCTGGAGGCTGTCTCACTGGATGAACAGGACATAGAAACTGGCTGGAAAAACCTCAGAGATGTCATCCATAGTGCTGCTTTGGAAACATTGGGACCAACATGCAGAAACCACAAGGACTGGTTTGATGACAACTGCAATGAGATCAAACGACTGCTAAATGAGAAGCACAGACTGCATAGAGCGCATCTCAGTGACACCAAGGACATGTCAAAGAAAGATGCGTATACTAATATACGAAATACAGTCCAGGAAAAGCTGAGACAGATGCGAGACACATGGCTAATGGATAAAGCCGTAGAAATCCAAGGCTATGCGGACAAACACAATCTGAAAAAATTCTATGACGGCCTGAAAGAGATTTTTGGACCATCATCAACAGGTCTATCTCCTCTGCTCAGTGCTGATGGTAACACGTTAATCACTGACAAAGATGATATTCTGAAGCGATGGGCAGAACACTTTGACAGTGTACTAAATCGACCATCATCAATAAATGAACAAGCAATAAGTCGTCTTCCACAAGTACCCATAAATGAGGCACTTGCAGAACCCCCAAGCCCGGCTGAAACACATAAGGCTGTAGGCCAACTCTCAAGTGGGAAGGCTCCAGGTCAGGACTCTATCCCTGCTGAAATCTACAAAGAAGGCGGCACAGCTGTGATTGATAAGCTTCATCAACTGTTCACCATCATTTGGGAACGAGAGTCAATTCCTCAGGACTTTAAAGATGCAACAATCATACACCTGTACAAACGCAAAGGCAACCGACAGGTCTGCGACAACCACAGAGGTATATCCCTACTCTCTGTCGCAGGGAAGACACTTGCTAGGATCCTCCTCAATCGCCTTATAATACATCTTGATCAAGGACTACTTCCAGAGAGTCAATGTGGATTTCGGAAAGACAGAGGAACCACTGACATGATCTTCGCTGCAAGACAGCTGCAAGAAAAATGCCAGGAGCAGAACTCTGACTTGTTCTCCACATATGTAGACCTGACGAAAGCGTTCGATTCAGTCTGCAGGGAAGGTCTCTGGAAGATACTGGCCAAGTACGGATGCCCCATGAAGTTCATAAATCTTGTGCGACAGTTCCATGACGGCATGCAGGCTCATGTGCGGGACAGTGACGCACTGTCTGATCCATTCCCGGTTACAAACGGTGTAAAGCAGGGTTGTGTACTAGCACCCACTTTGTTCAGTATCATGTTTACTGCGATGTTAACAGATGCATTCAGTGGAGGAGATGTGGGAATTGGCATCAGATACAGAACAGACGGTAAAGTGTTCAACCTTAGAAGATTACAAGCCAAAACCAAAGTGAAAACAGATATTGTCAGGGACCTTCTGTTTGCCGACGATTGTGCACTAAACGCCAGTTCAGAACCCAGCATGCAGCACAGTGTTGACAACTTCTCAAACGGATGTAACAACTTTGGCTTGACAATTAGCACAAAGAAAACAGAAGTGCTCCATCTACCAGCTCCAGGAAAACCCTATGTGGAGCCAACCATCACAGTAAACAACAAAAAACTCAATGTGGTTAGTAGATTCACTTACCTTGGCAGCACCCTCAACCAGAATGCTAACATTGATGATGAAGTGGATTCCAGGATTGCAAAAGCGAGTGCTACCTTTGGCAGACTTCATGATAATGTCTGGAACAGGCGAGGAATTCGACTGGAGACAAAACTGCAGGTGTACAGAGCAATTGTTCTTCCGACACTTTTGTATGCATGTGAAACATGGACAGTCTACCGACGCCATGCCAAAAGACTTAATCACTTCCACACCACCCGTCTTAGGAAGATTCTCAACATCAAATGGCAAGACAGAATTCCAGACACAGAGGTACTGACCAGCGCAGGTATGCCGAGTATCTACACCATGTTGATGCAGTCCCAGCTCAGATGGTCAGGACATTTAGTCCGTATGCCAGACCACCGACTGCCCAAAAAACTGTTCTATGGTGAACTTGAAGAAGGTGCAAGGCTACGCGGTGGCCAGAAGAAACGCTACAAGGACTCTCTTAAAGCATCCCTGAAAGCCTTTGATTTAAAAACTGATTCCTGGGAGCATCTTGCCAGTGACCGGCCACAGTGGCGGCGTGCAGTTCAGAAGGGTGCCGTTACCTACGAGGGAACACGCAGAGCTGCTGCCCAGCAGAAGAGGCAGGCCAGGAAGGAACGAGCAGCCAACCCCCCCTCGAGCATCACTTTACTTCCCTGCCCGCACTGAAACAGACACTTCAGAGCGAAGATAGGGCTGTACAGCCACCTGCGAACTCATTTGACTACTTGAATGGACAAGATGATGACGAAAGCGGTCCTCGTCGACTCGACGGACGAACAACAGCCAAAACCTTCGGACTTTTAAGAGCTCTTACTACATTTGTGGTGTGTACACAACAGCTAGACGTAAAACTAGGCAAAGACTTGTGACTTTTTACTAGTAATTCAACCCATTTTCTTCGTTTTAAAAAGAGAAAACAAATTTTCTTACCTAGTTCACGGACTGGAACTTGTCATCTGTGTGGAACCCGTGTCCATGGTAACCAGGGTAAACAGAACGAAAAATCGAACGCAAGGAGGAATGATCCTGGATTGTCTCTGTTAGAACTGAAAGAAATTGTCCCAAACAAATATTGCGTTGGCTTATTTCTAAGGTTTAAGCCCCTCTTTAGACTTTAGACTGTTGTTTGTGAACGGGCAGAGGTAATCTACTTGACTTGATCTTTTTGATTGTACACATAAGAACATGTTAGCATTTTTTTTAATACAACGATCGTTTCATCATTCCTGTTCGGTACCGCGGATGACCACAAGAATAACAACCGGGTTGTGGCGGTGAATAAACTTGGTACTATCTCCCCTTTAAACGACAATTTGATATTGTAAACAGGCCCATAAAGAAGGTTGGATAGTTATATCAACTAGAAAATAGACTTTTGGTCTATTCCCCCAGCAAGCTGTCTGCAAAATAGTCAAGCCTCTCCGCGTTCATGGAATGGACTACTTTCTCTCGCGGAATGGCTAGAAAAAGCAATACTCTGTATAATCCATGAAACTATTATAATGTTAACAAATTATGAGTCGGTAGATGAGTCACAGACCACCATTGTTACGCTAAAATTCGTTTTTTTTTTTCAATTTACATAAACCAAACATTGATACCTGCCGCCAACCCCGGAAAAGGCAAAGATGGGCGATATCCTTGGTGCTGATTCGACATCTCAGTGTTGCACCTGTTGCTCTTGAGAAAGACGCTGGGTGGTGCTTTTTCACCAATGAGTATTTTCACCATATTGATAAGATGATGCTATTTACACTGCTCCAAGACATGAAAATATTGAGCATTCTTCCAGCCTTTCCACGTAGATGTATGTAAAAGTGTCTACTCAAGTGTTGAAAGTAACGCACATTTTGGTTGAAATTTCGGAAGTCCGATCGTAAGGGGTCGCTTTTTTGCGGTTACCGAAGGGTTCGCTTAGCGGTTAGCGGTTATCCCCCAGGTGAGCCTTCATTCGTATGTACAAAAGTTACAAAGTAATTTTGGGTACTCAAATCACTTTTTACCTTTTGCCCACGGGTTTTACTATAATATTCAAGAGTTGAAAGTAACGCACATTTTGTTTGAAATTTCGGAAGTCCGATCGTAAGGGGTCGCTTTTTTGCGGTAACCGAAGGGTTCGCTTAGCGGTTAGCGGTTATCCCCCAGGTGAGCCTTCATTCGTATGTAGAAAAGTTACAAAGTAATTTTGGGTACTCAAATCACTTTTTACCTTTTGCCCACAGGTTTTACTTTGATATTCAAGTGTTGAAAGTAACGCATGCATTTTGTTTGAAATTTCGGAAGTCCGATCGTAAGGGGTCGCTTTTTTGCGGTTACCGAAGGGTTCGCTTAGCGGTTAGCGGTTATCCCCCAGGTGAGCCTTTATTCGTATGTAGAAAAGTTACAAAGTAATTTTGGGCACTCAAATCACTTTTATCTTTTGCCCACGGGGTTTACTATAATATTCAAGAGTTGAAAGTAACGCACATTTTGTTTGAAATTTCGGAAGTCCGATCGTAAGGGGTCGCTTTTTTGCGGTTACCGAAGGGTTCGCTTAGCGGTTAGCGGTTATCCCCCAGGTAAGCCTTCATTCGTATGTAGAAAAGTTACAAAGTACTTTTGGGTACTCAAATCACTTTTTACCTTTTGCCCACGGGTTTTACTTTGATATTCAAGTGTTGAAAGTAACGCACATTTTGTTTAAAATTTCGGAAGTCCGATCGTAAGGGGTCGCTTTTTTGCGGTTACCGAAGGGTTCGCTTAGCGGTTAGCGGTTATCCCCCAGGTGAGCCTTTATTCGTATGTAGAAAAGTTACAAAGTAATTTTGGGTACTCAAATCACTTTTTACCTTTTGCCTACGGGTTTTACTATGATATTCAAGAGTTGAAAGTAACGCACATTTTGTTTGAAATTTCGGAAGTCCGATCGTAAAGGGTCGCTTTTTTGCGGTTACCGAAGGGTTCGCTTAGCGGTTAGCGGTTATCCCCCAGGTGAGCCTTCATTCGTATGTAGAAAAGTTACAAAGTAATTTTGGGTACTCAAATCACTTTTTACCTTTTGCCTACGGTTTTTACTATGATACTCAAGTGTTGAAAGTAACGCGCATTTTGTTTGAAATTTCGGAAGTCCGATCGTAAGGGGTTACCGAAGGGTTCGCTTAGCGGTTAGCGGTTATCCCCCAGGTCAGCCTTCATTCGTATGTAGAAAAGTTACAAAGTAATTTTGGGTACTCAAATCACTTTTTACTTTTTGCCCACGGGTTTTACTTTGATACTCAAGTGTTGAAAGTAACGCACATTTTGTTTGAAACTTCGGAAGTCCGATCGTAAGGGGTCGCTTTTTTGCGGTTACCGAAGGGTTCGCTTAGCGGTTAGCGGTTATCCCCCAGGTGAGCCTTCATTCGTATGTAGAAAAGTTACAAAGTAATTTTGGGTACTCAAATCACTTTTTACCTTTCGCCCACGGGTTTTACTATAATATTCAAGAGTTGAAAGTAACGCACATTTTGTTTGAAATTTCGGAAGTCCGATCGTAAGGGGTCGCTTTTTTGCGGTTACCGACTGGTTCGCTTAGCGGTCAGCGGTTATCCCCCAGGTCAGCCTTCATTCGTATGTACAAAAGTTACAAAGTAATTTTGGGTACTCAAATCACTTTTTACCTGTTGCCCACGGGTTTTACTTTGATATTCAAGTGTTGAAAGTAACGCACATTTTGTTTGAAATTTCGGAAGTCCGATCGTAAGGGGTCGCTTTTTTGCGGTTACCGAAGGGTTCGCTTAGCGGTTAGCGGTTTTCCCCCAGGTGAGCCTTCATTCGTATGTAGAAAAGTTACAAAGTAATTTTGGGCACTCAAATCACTTTTTACCTTTTGCCCACGGGTTTTACTATAATATTCAAGAGTTGAAAGTAACGCACATTTTGTTTGAAATTTCGGAAGTCCGATCGTAAGGGGTCGCTTTTTTGCGGTTACCGAAGGGTTCGCTTAGCGGTTAGCGGTTATCCCCCAGGTGAGCCTTCATTCGTATGTAGAAAAGTTACAAAGTAATTTTGGGTACTCAAATCACTTTTTACCTTTTGCCCATGGGTTTTACTATGATACTCAAGTGTTGAAAGTAACGCACATTTTGTTTGAAATTTCGGAAGTCCGATCGTAAGGGGTCGCTTTTTGCGGTTACCGAAGGGTTCGCTTAGCGGTTAGCGGTTATCCCCCAGGTGAGCCTTTATTCGTATGTAGAAAAGTTACAAAGTAATTTTTGGTACTCAAATCACTTTTTACTTTTTGCCCATGGGTTTTACTTTGATACTCAAGTGTTGAAAGTAACGCACATTTTGTTTGAAATTTCGGAAGTCCGATCGTAAGGGGTCGCTTTTTTGCGGTTACCGAAGGGTTCGCTTAGCGGTTAGCGGTTATCCCCCAGGTGAGCCTTCATTCGTATGTAGAAAAGTTACAAAGTAATTTTGGGCACTCAAATCACTTTTTATTTTTGCCCATGGGTTTTACTTTGATACTCAAGTGTTGAAAGTAACGCACATTTTGTTTGAAATTTCGGAAGTCCGATCGTAAGGGGTCGCTTTTTTGCGGTTACCGAAGGGTTCGCTTAGCGGTTAGCGGTTATCCCCCAGGTGAGCCTTCATTCGTATGTAGAAAAGTTACAAAGTAATTTTGGGTACTCAAATCACTTTTTACCTTTTGCCCACGGGTTTTACTATAATATGCAAGAGTTGAAAGTAACGCACATTTTGTTTGAAATTTCGGAAGTCCGATCGTAAGGGGTCGCTTTTTTGCGGTAACCGAAGGGTTCGCTTAGCGGTTAGCGGTTATCCCCCAGGTGAGCCTTCATTCGTATGTAGAAAAGTTACAAAGTAATTTTGGGTACTCAAATCACTTTTTACCTTTTGCCCACGGGTTTTACTTTGATATTCAAGTGTTGAAAGTAACGCACATTTTGTTTGAAATTTCGGAAGTCCGATCGTAAGGGGTCGCTTTTTTGCGGTAACCGAAGGGTTCGCTTAGCGGTTAGCGGTTATCCCCCAGGTGAGCCTTCATTCGTATGTAGAAAAGTTACAAAGTAATTTTGGGTACTCAAATCCTTTTTACCTTTTGCCCACGGGTTTTACTATGATACTCAAGTGTTGAAAGTAACGCACATTTTGTTTGAAATTTCGGAAGTCCGATCGTAAGGGGTCGCTTTTTTGCGGTTACCGAAGGGTTCGCTTAGCGGTTAGCGGTTATCCCCCAGGTGAGCCTTTATTCGTATGTAGAAAAGTTACAAAGTAATTTTGGGCACTCAAATCACTTTTTATCTTTTGCCCATGGGTTTTACTTTGATACTCAAGTGTTGAAAGTAACGCACATTTTGTTTGAAATTTCGGAAGTCCGATCGTAAGGGGTCGCTTTTTTGCGGTTACCGAAGGGTTCGCTTAGCGGTTAGCGGTTATCCCCCAGGTGAGCCTTCATTCGTATGTAGAAAAGTTACAAAGTAATTTTGGGTACTCAAATCACTTTTACCTTTTGCCCACGGGTTTTACTATGATATTCAAGAGTTGAAAGTAAAGCACATTTTGTTTGAAATTTCGGAAGTCCGATCGTAAGGGGTCGCTTTTTTGCGGTAACCGAAGGGTTCGCTTAGCGGTTAGCGGTTATCCCCCAGGTGAGCCTTCATTCGTATGTAGAAAAGTTACAAAGTAATTTTGGGTACTCAAATCACTTTTTACCTTTTGCCCACGGGTTTTACTTTGATATTCAAGTGTTGAAAGTAACGCACATTTTGTTTGAAATTTCGGAAGTCCGATCGTAAGGGGTCGCTTTTTTGCGGTTACCGAAGGGTTCGCTTAGCGGTTAGCGGTTTTCCCCCAGGTGAGCCTTCATTCGTATGTAGAAAAGTTACAAAGTAATTTTGGGCACTCAAATCACTTTTTACCTTTTGCCCACGGGTTTTACTATAATATTCAAGAGTTGAAAGTAACGCACATTTTGTTTGAAATTTCGGAAGTCCGATCGTAAGGGGTCGCTTTTTTGCGGTTACCGAAGGGTTCGCTTAGCGGTTAGCGGTTATCCCCCAGGTGAGCCTTCATTCGTATGTAGAAAAGTTACAAAGTAATTTTGGGTACTCAAATCCCTTTTTACCTTTTGCCCACGGGTTTTACTATGATACTCAAGTGTTGAAAGTAACGCACATTTTGTTTGAAATTTCGGAAGTCCGATCGTAAGGGGTCGCTTTTTTGCGGTTACCGAAGGGTTCGCTTAGCGGTTAGCGGTTATCCCCCAGGTGAGCCTTTATTTGTATGTAGAAAAGTTACAAAGTAATTTTGGGCACTCAAATCACTTTTTACCTTTTGCCCACGGGTTTTACTTTGATATTCAAGTGTTGAAAGTAACGCACGTTTTGTTTGAAATTTCGGAAGTCCGATCGTAAGGGGTCGCTTTTTTGCGGTAACCGAAGGGTTCGCTTAGCGGTTAGCGGTTATCCCCCAGGTGAGCCTTCATTCGTATGTAGAAAAGTTACAAAGTAATTTTGGGTACTCAAATCACTTTTTACCTTTTGCCCACAGGTTTTACTTTGATATTCAAGTGTTGAAAGTAACGCATGCATGTTGTTTGAAATTTCGGAAGTCCGATCGTAAGGGGTCGCTTTTTTGCGGTTACCGAAGGGTTCGCTTAGCGGTTAGCGGTTATCCCCCAGGTGAGCCTTTATTCGTATGTAGAAAAGTTACAAAGTAATTTTGGGCACTCAAATCACTTTTTATCTTTTGCCCACGGGTTTTACTATAATATTCAAGAGTTGAAAGTAACGCACATTTTGTTTGAAATTTCGGAAGTCCGATCGTAAGGGGTCGCTTTTTTGCGGTTACCGAAGGGTTCGCTTAGCGGTTAGCGGTTATCCCCCAGGTAAGCCTTCATTCGTATGTAGAAAAGTTACAAAGTACTTTTGGGTACTCAAATCACTTTTTACCTTTTGCCCACGGGTTTTACTTTGATATTCAAGTGTTGAAAGTAACGCACATTTTGTTTAAAATTTCGGAAGTCCGATCGTAAGGGGTCGCTTTTTTGCGGTTACCGAAGGGTTCGCTTAGCGGTTAGCGGTTATCCCCCAGGTGAGCCTTTATTCGTATGTAGAAAAGTTACAAAGTAATTTTGGGTACTCAAATCACTTTTTACCTTTTGCCTACGGGTTTTACTATGATATTCAAGAGTTGAAAGTAACGCACATTTTGTTTGAAATTTCGGAAGTCCGATCGTAAAGGGTCGCTTTTTTGCGGTTACCGAAGGGTTCGCTTAGCGGTTAGCGGTTATCCCCCAGGTGAGCCTTCATTCGTATGTAGAAAAGTTACAAAGTAATTTTGGGTACTCAAATCACTTTTTACCTTTTGCCTACGGTTTTTACTATGATACTCAAGTGTTGAAAGTAACGCGCATTTTGTTTGAAATTTCGGAAGTCCGATCGTAAGGGGTTACCGAAGGGTTCGCTTAGCGGTTAGCGGTTATCCCCCAGGTCAGCCTTCATTCGTATGTAGAAAAGTTACAAAGTAATTTTGGGTACTCAAATCACTTTTTACTTTTTGCCCACGGGTTTTACTTTGATACTCAAGTGTTGAAAGTAACGCACATTTTGTTTGAAACTTCGGAAGTCCGATCGTAAGGGGTCGCTTTTTTGCGGTTACCGAAGGGTTCGCTTAGCGGTTAGCGGTTATCCCCCAGGTGAGCCTTCATTCGTATGTAGAAAAGTTACAAAGTAATTTTGGGTACTCAAATCACTTTTTACCTTTCGCCCACGGGTTTTACTATAATATTCAAGAGTTGAAAGTAACGCACATTTTGTTTGAAATTTCGGAAGTCCGATCGTAAGGGGTCGCTTTTTTGCGGTTACCGACTGGTTCGCTTAGCGGTCAGCGGTTATCCCCCAGGTCAGCCTTCATTCGTATGTACAAAAGTTACAAAGTAATTTTGGGTACTCAAATCACTTTTTACCTGTTGCCCACGGGTTTTACTTTGATATTCAAGTGTTGAAAGTAACGCACATTTTGTTTGAAATTTCGGAAGTCCGATCGTAAGGGGTCGCTTTTTTGCGGTTACCGAAGGGTTCGCTTAGCGGTTAGCGGTTTTCCCCCAGGTGAGCCTTCATTCGTATGTAGAAAAGTTACAAAGTAATTTTGGGCACTCAAATCACTTTTTACCTTTTGCCCACGGGTTTTACTATAATATTCAAGAGTTGAAAGTAACGCACATTTTGTTTGAAATTTCGGAAGTCCGATCGTAAGGGGTCGCTTTTTTGCGGTTACCGAAGGGTTCGCTTAGCGGTTAGCGGTTATCCCCCAGGTGAGCCTTCATTCGTATGTAGAAAAGTTACAAAGTAATTTTGGGTACTCAAATCACTTTTTACCTTTTGCCCATGGGTTTTACTATGATACTCAAGTGTTGAAAGTAACGCACATTTTGTTTGAAATTTCGGAAGTCCGATCGTAAGGGGTCGCTTTTTTGCGGTTACCGAAGGGTTCGCTTAGCGGTTAGCGGTTATCCCCCAGGTGAGCCTTTATTCGTATGTAGAAAAGTTACAAAGTATTTTTGGTACTCAAATCACTTTTTACTTTTTGCCCATGGGTTTTACTTTGATACTCAAGTGTTGAAAGTAACGCACATTTTGTTTGAAATTTCGGAAGTCCGATCGTAAGGGGTCGCTTTTTTGCGGTTACCGAAGGGTTCGCTTAGCGGTTAGCGGTTATCCCCCAGGTGAGCCTTCATTCGTATGTAGAAAAGTTACAAAGTAATTTTGGGCACTCAAATCACTTTTTATTTTTTGCCCATGGGTTTTACTTTGATACTCAAGTGTTGAAAGTAACGCACATTTTGTTTGAAATTTCGGAAGTCCGATCGTAAGGGGTCGCTTTTTTGCGGTTACCGAAGGGTTCGCTTAGCGGTTAGCGGTTATCCCCCAGGTGAGCCTTCATTCGTATGTAGAAAAGTTACAAAGTAATTTTGGGTACTCAAATCACTTTTTACCTTTTGCCCACGGGTTTTACTATAATATGCAAGAGTTGAAAGTAACGCACATTTTGTTTGAAATTTCGGAAGTCCGATCGTAAGGGGTCGCTTTTTTGCGGTAACCGAAGGGTTCGCTTAGCGGTTAGCGGTTATCCCCCAGGTGAGCCTTCATTCGTATGTAGAAAAGTTACAAAGTAATTTTGGGTACTCAAATCACTTTTTACCTTTTGCCCACGGGTTTTACTTTGATATTCAAGTGTTGAAAGTAACGCACATTTTGTTTGAAATTTCGGAAGTCCGATCGTAAGGGGTCGCTTTTTTGCGGTAACCGAAGGGTTCGCTTAGCGGTTAGCGGTTATCCCCCAGGTGAGCCTTCATTCGTATGTAGAAAAGTTACAAAGTAATTTTGGGTACTCAAATCACTTTTTACCTTTTGCCCACGGGTTTTACTATGATACTCAAGTGTTGAAAGTAACGCACATTTTGTTTGAAATTTCGGAAGTCCGATCGTAAGGGGTCGCTTTTTTGCGGTTACCGAAGGGTTCGCTTAGCGGTTAGCGGTTATCCCCCAGGTGAGCCTTTATTCGTATGTAGAAAAGTTACAAAGTAATTTTGGGCACTCAAATCACTTTTTATCTTTTGCCCATGGGTTTTACTTTGATACTCAAGTGTTGAAAGTAACGCACATTTTGTTTGAAATTTCGGAAGTCCGATCGTAAGGGGTCGCTTTTTTGCGGTTACCGAAGGGTTCGCTTAGCGGTTAGCGGTTATCCCCCAGGTGAGCCTTCATTCGTATGTAGAAAAGTTACAAAGTAATTTTGGGTACTCAAATCACTTTTTACCTTTTGCCCACGGGTTTTACTATGATATTCAAGAGTTGAAAGTAAAGCACATTTTGTTTGAAATTTCGGAAGTCCGATCGTAAGGGGTCGCTTTTTTGCGGTAACCGAAGGGTTCGCTTAGCGGTTAGCGGTTATCCCCCAGGTGAGCCTTCATTCGTATGTAGAAAAGTTACAAAGTAATTTTGGGTACTCAAATCACTTTTTACCTTTTGCCCACGGGTTTTACTTTGATATTCAAGTGTTGAAAGTAACGCACATTTTGTTTGAAATTTCGGAAGTCCGATCGTAAGGGGTCGCTTTTTTGCGGTTACCGAAGGGTTCGCTTAGCGGTTAGCGGTTTTCCCCCAGGTGAGCCTTCATTCGTATGTAGAAAAGTTACAAAGTAATTTTGGGCACTCAAATCACTTTTTACCTTTTGCCCACGGGTTTTACTATAATATTCAAGAGTTGAAAGTAACGCACATTTTGTTTGAAATTTCGGAAGTCCGATCGTAAGGGGTCGCTTTTTTGCGGTTACCGAAGGGTTCGCTTAGCGGTTAGCGGTTATCCCCCAGGTGAGCCTTCATTCGTATGTAGAAAAGTTACAAAGTAATTTTGGGTACTCAAATCCCTTTTTACCTTTTGCCCACGGGTTTTACTATGATACTCAAGTGTTGAAAGTAACGCACATTTTGTTTGAAATTTCGGAAGTCCGATCGTAAGGGGTCGCTTTTTTGCGGTTACCGAAGGGTTCGCTTAGCGGTTAGCGGTTATCCCCCAGGTGAGCCTTTATTCGTATGTAGAAAAGTTACAAAGTAATTTTGGGCACTCAAATCACTTTTTACCTTTTGCCCACGGGTTTTACTTTGATATTCAAGTGTTGAAAGTAACGCACGTTTTGTTTGAAATTTCGGAAGTCCGATCGTAAGGGGTCGCTTTTTTGCGGTTACCGAAGGGTTCGCTTAGCGGTTAGCGGTTATCCCCCAGGTGAGCCTTCATTCGTATGTAGAAAAGTTACAAAGTACTATTGGGTACTCAAATCACTTTTTACCTTTTGCCCACGGGTTTTACTATGATATTCAAGAGTTGAAAGTAACGCACATTTTGTTTGAAATTTCGGAAGTCCGATCGTAAGGGGTCGCTTTTTTGCGGTTACCGAAGGGTTCGCTTAGCGGTTAGCGGTTATCCCCCAGGTGAGCTTTCATTCGTATGTAGAAAAGTTACAAAGTAATTTTGGGTACTCAAATCACTTTTTACCTTTTGCCCACGGGTTTTACTATGATACTCAAGTGTTGAAAGTAACGCAAATTTTGTTTGAAATTTCGGAAGTCCGATCGTAAGGGGTTACCGAAGGGTTCGCTTAGCGGTTAGCGGTTATCCCCCAGGTCAGTCTTCATTCGTATGTAGAAAAGTTACAAAGTAATTTTGGGTACTCAAATCACTTTTTACCTGTTGCCCACGGGTTTTCTCATGATACTCAAGTGTTCAAAATAACGCACATTATGTTTGAAATTTCGGAAGTCCGATCGTAAGGGGTCGCTTTTTTGCGGTTACCGAAGGGTTCGCTTAGCGGTTAGCGGTTATCCCCCAGGTGAGCCTTCATTCGTATGTAGAAAAGTTACAAAGTAATTTTGGGCACTCAAATCACTTTTTATCTTTTGCCCATGGGTTTTACTAAATATGCAAGAGTTGAAAGTAACGCACATTTTGTTTGAAATTTCGGAAGTCCGATCGTAAGGGGTCGCTTTTTTGCGGTAACCGAAGGGTTCGCTTAGCGGTTAGCGGTTATCCCCCAGGTGAGCCTTCATTCGTATGTAGAAAAGTTACAAAGTAATTTTGGGTACTCAAATCACTTTTTACCTTTTGCCCACGGGTTTTACTTTGATATTCAAGTGTTGAAAGTAACGCACATTTTGTTTGAAATTTCGGAAGTCCGATCGTAAGGGGTCGCTTTTTTGCGGTTACCGAAGGGTTCGCTTAGCGGTTAGCGGTTTTCCCCCAGGTGAGCCTTCATTCGTATGTAGAAAAGTTACAAAGTAATTTTGGGCACTCAAATCACTTTTTACCTTTTGCCCACGGGTTTTACTATAATATTCAAGAGTTGAAAGTAACGCACATTTTGTTTGAAATTTCGGAAGTCCGATCGTAAGGGGTCGCTTTTTTGCGGTTACCGAAGGGTTCGCTTAGCGGTTAGCGGTTATCCCCCAGGTGAGCCTTCATTCGTATGTAGAAAAGTTACAAAGTAATTTTGGGTACTCAAATCCCTTTTTACCTTTTGCCCACGGGTTTTACTATGATACTCAAGTGTTGAAAGTAACGCACATTTTGTTTGAAATTTCGGAAGTCCGATCGTAAGGGGTCGCTTTTTTGCGGTTACCGAAGGGTTCGCTTAGCGGTTAGCGGTTATCCCCCAGGTGAGCCTTTATTCGTATGTAGAAAAGTTACAAAGTAATTTTGGGCACTCAAATCACTTTTTATCTTTTGCCCACGGGTTTTACTATAATATTCAAGTGTTGAAAGTAACGCACATTATGTTTGAAATTTCGGAAGTCCGATCGTAAGGGGTCGCTTTTTTGCGGTTACCGAAGGGTTCGCTTAGCGGTTAGCGGTTATCCCCCAGGTGAGCCTTTATTCGTATGTAGAAAAGTTACAAAGTAATTTTGGGTACTCAAATCACTTTTTATCTCTTGCCCACGGGTTTTACTATAATATTCAAGAGTTGAAAGTAACGCACATTTTGTTTGAAATTTCGGAAGTCCGATCGTAAGGGGTCGCTTTTTTGCGGTTACCGAAGGGTTCGCTTAGCGGTTAGCGGTTATCCCCCAGGTAAGCCTTCATTCGTATGTAGAAAAGTTACAAAGTAATTTTGGGCACTCAAATCACTTTTTACCTTTTGCCCACGGGTTTTACTTTGATATTCAAGTGTTGAAAGTAACGCTCATTTTGTTTGAAATTTCGGAAGTCCGATCGTAAGGGGTCGCTTTTTTGCGGTTACCGAAGGGTTCGCTTAGCGGTTAGCGGTTATCCCCCAGGTGAGCCTTCATTCGTATGTAGAAAAGTTACAAAGTACTTTTGGGTACTCAAATCACTTTTTACCTTTTGCCCACGGGTTTTACTATGATATTCAAGAGTTGAAAGTAACGCACATTTTGTTTGAAATTTCGGAAGTCCGATCGTAAGGGGTCGCTTTTTTGCGGTTACCGAAGGGTTCGCTTAGCGGTTAGCGGTTATCCCCCAGGTGAGCTTTCATTCGTATGTAGAAAAGTTACAAAGTAATTTTGGGTACTCAAATCACTTTTTACCTTTTGCCCACGGGTTTTACTATGATACTCAAGTGTTGAAAGTAACGCAAATTTTGTTTGAAATTTCGGAAGTCCGATCGTAAGGGGTTACCGAAGGGTTCGCTTAGCGGTTAGCGGTTATCCCCCAGGTCAGTCTTCATTCGTATGTAGAAAAGTTACAAAGTAATTTTGGGTACTTAAATCACTTTTTACCTGTTGCCCACGGGTTTTCTTATGATACTCAAGTGTTCAAAATAACGCACATTATGTTTGAAATTTCGGAAGTCCGATCGTAAGGGGTCGCTTTTTTGCGGTTACCGAAGGGTTCGCTTAGCGGTTAGCGGTTATCCCCCAGGTGAGCCTTCATTCGTATGTAGAAAAGTTACAAAGTAATTTTGGGTACTCAAATCACTTTTTACCTTTTGCCCACGGGTTTTACTATGATACTCAAGTGTTGAAAGTAACGCACATTATGTTTGAAATTTCGGAAGTCCGATCGTAAGGGGTCGCTTTTTTGCGGTTACCGAAGGGTTCGCTTAGCGGTTAGCGGTTATCCCCCAGGTGAGCCTTCATTCGTATGTAGAAAAGTTACAAAGTAATTTTGGGTACTCAAATCACTTTTTACCTTTTGCCTACGGTTTTTACTATGATACTCAAGTGTTGAAACTAACGCACATTTTGTTTGAAATTTCGGAAGTCCGATCGTAAGGGGTCGCTTTTTTGCGGTTACCGAAGGGTTCGCTTAGCGGTTAGCGGTTATCCCCCAGGTGAGCTTTCATTCGTATGTAGAAAAGTTACAAAGTAATTTTGGGTACTCAAATCACTCTTTACCTTTTGCCCACGGGTTTTACTATGATATTCAAGTGTTGATAGTAACGCACATTTTGTTTGAAATTTCGGAAGTCCGATCGTAAGGGGTCGCTTTTTTGCGGTTACCGAAGGGTTCGCTTAGCGGTTAGCGGTTATCCCCCAGTCGAGCCTTTATTCGTATGTAGAAAAGTTACAAAGTAATTTTGGGTACTCAAATCACTTTTTACCTTTTGCTCACGGGTTTTACTTTGATATTCAATTTTTGTTTTTGCACATTTTGTTTGAAATTTCGGAAGTCCGATCGTAAGGGGTCGCTTTTTTGCGGTTACCGAAGGGTTCGCTTAGCGGTTAGCGGTTATCCCCCAGGTAAGCCTTCATTCGTATGTAGAAAAGTTACAAAGTAATTTTGGGTACTCAAATCACTTTTTACCTTTTGCCCACGGGTTTTACTATGATACTCAAGTGTTAAAAGTAACGCAAATTTTGTTTGAAATTTCGGAAGTCCGATCGTAAGGGGTCGCTTTTTTGCGGTTACCGAAGGGTTCGCTTAGCGGTTAGCGGTTATCCCCCAGGTGAGCCTTCATTCGTATGTAGAAAAGTTACAAAGTAATTTTGGGTACTCAAATCACTTTTTACCTTTTGCCCACGGGTTTTACTATGATACTCAAGTGTTGAAAGTAACGCACATTATGTTTGAAATTTCGGAAGTCCGATCGTAAGGGGTCGCTTTTTTGCGGTTACCGAAGGGTTCGCTTAGCGGTTAGCGGTTATCCCCCAGGTGAGCTTTCATTCGTATGTAGAAAAGTTACAAAGTAATTTTGGGTACTCAAATCACTCTTTACCTTTTGCCCACGGGTTTTACTATGATACTCAAGTGTTGAAAGTAACGCAAATTTTGTTTGAAATTTCGGAAGTCCGATCGTAAGGGGTCGCTTTTTTGCGGTTACCGAAGGGTTCGCTTAGCGGTTAGCGGTTATCCCCCAGGTAAGCCTTCATTCGTATGTAGAAAAGTTACAAAGTAATTTTGGGTACTCAAATCACTTTTTACCTTTTGCCCACGGGTTTTACTATGATACTCAAGTGTTGAAAGTAACGCAAATTTTGTTTGAAATTTCGGAAGTCCGATCGTAAGGGGTCGCTTTTTTGCGGTTACCGAAGGGTTCGCTTAGCGGTTAGCGGTTATCCCCCAGGTGAGCCTTCATTCGTATGTAGAAAAGTTACAAAGTAATTTTGGGTACTCAAATCACTTTTTACCTTTTGCCTACGGTTTTTACTATGATACTCAAGTGTTGAAACTAACGCACATTTTGTTTGAAATTTCGGAAGTCCGATCGTAAGGGGTCGCTTTTTTGCGGTTACCGAAGGGTTCGCTTAGCGGTTAGCGGTTATCCCCCAGGTGAGCTTTCATTCGTATGTAGAAAAGTTACAAAGTAATTTTGGGTACTCAAATCACTCTTTACCTTTTGCCCACGGGTTTTACTATGATATTCAAGTGTTGATAGTAACGCACATTTTGTTTGAAATTTCGGAAGTCCGATCGTAAGGGGTCGCTTTTTTGCGGTTACCGAAGGGTTCGCTTAGCGGTTAGCGGTTATCCCCCAGTCGAGCCTTTATTCGTATGTAGAAAAGTTACAAAGTAATTTTGGGTACTCAAATCACTTTTTACCTTTTGCTCACGGGTTTTACTTTGATATTCAATTTTTGTTTTTGCACATTTTGTTTGAAATTTCGGAAGTCCGATCGTAAGGGGTCGCTTTTTTGCGGTTACCGAAGGGTTCGCTTAGCGGTTAGCGGTTATCCCCCAGGTAAGCCTTCATTCGTATGTAGAAAAGTTACAAAGTAATTTTGGGTACTCAAATCACTTTTTACCTTTTGCCCACGGGTTTTACTATGATACTCAAGTGTTGAAAGTAACGCAAATTTTGTTTGAAATTTCGGAAGTCCGATCGTAAGGGGTCGCTTTTTTGCGGTTACCGAAGGGTTCGCTTAGCGGTTAGCGGTTATCCCCCAGGTGAGCCTTCATTCGTATGTAGAAAAGTTACAAAGTAATTTTGGGTACTCAAATCACTTTTTACCTTTTGCCCACGGGTTTTACTATGATACTCAAGTGTTGAAAGTAACGCACATTATGTTTGAAATTTCGGAAGTCCGATCGTAAGGGGTCGCTTTTTTGCGGTTACCGAAGGGTTCGCTTAGCGGTTAGCGGTTATCCCCCAGGTGAGCTTTCATTCGTATGTAGAAAAGTTACAAAGTAATTTTGGGTACTCAAATCACTCTTTACCTTTTGCCCACGGGTTTTACTATGATACTCAAGTGTTGAAAGTAACGCAAATTTTGTTTGAAATTTCGGAAGTCCGATCGTAAGGGGTCGCTTTTTTGCGGTTACCGAAGGGTTCGCTTAGCGGTTAGCGGTTATCCCCCAGGTAAGCCTTCATTCGTATGTAGAAAAGTTACAAAGTAATTTTGGGTACTCAAATCACTTTTTACCTTTTGCCCACGGGTTTTACTATGATACTCAAGTGTTGAAAGTAACGCAAATTTTGTTTGAAATTTCGGAAGTCCGATCGTAAGGGGTCGCTTTTTTGCGGTTACCGAAGGGTTCGCTTAGCGGTTAGCGGTTATCCCCCAGGTGAGCCTTCATTCGTATGTAGAAAAGTTACAAAGTAATTTTGGGTACTCAAATCACTTTTTACCTTTTGCCCACGGGTTTTACTATGATACTCAAGTGTTGAAAGTAACGCACATTATGTTTGAAATTTCGGAAGTCCGATCGTAAGGGGTCGCTTTTTTGCGGTTACCGAAGGGTTCGCTTAGCGGTTAGCGGTTATCCCCCAGGTGAGCTTTCATTCGTATGTAGAAAAGTTACAAAGTAATTTGGGTACTCAAATCACTCTTTACCTTTTGCCCACGGGTTTTACTATGATACTCAAGTGTTGAAAGTAACGCAAATTTTGTTTGAAATTTCGGAAGTCCGATCGTAAGGGGTCGCTTTTTTGCGGTTACCGAAGGGTTCGCTTAGCGGTTAGCGGTTATCCCCCAGGTGAGCCTTCATTCGTATGTAGAAAAGTTACAAAGTAATTTTGGGTACTCAAATCACTTTTTACCTTTTGCCCACGGGTTTTACTATGATACTCAAGTGTTGAAAGTAACGCACATTATGTTTGAAATTTCGGAAGTCCGATCGTAAGGGGTCGCTTTTTTGCGGTTACCGAAGGGTTCGCTTAGCGGTTAGCGGTTATCCCCCAGGTGAGCCTTCATTCGTATGTAGAAAAGTTACAAAGTAATTTTGGGTACTCAAATCACTTTTTACCTTTTGCCCACGGGTTTTACTTTGATATTCAAGTGTTGAAAGTAACGCACATTTTGTTTGAAACTTCGGAAGTCCGATCGTAAGGGGTCGCTTTTTTTGCGGTTACCGAAGGGTTCGCTTAGCGGTTAGCGGTTATCCCCCAGGTGAGCCTTCATTCGTATGTAGAAAAGTTACAAAGTAATTTTGGGTACTCAAATCACTTTTTACCTTTTGCCCACGGGTTTTACTTTGATATTCAAGTGTTGAAAGTAGTTTAATTAACATCCGTACTTTTGCATTATCGAGAACAAAAAGGACCTTTAAAGTGATAAACCGTTACAACATGGAAACGCCTCGGCTAGGATCAAGACAATGCTTTAGCGCTCTGGCCATATTTAATAACAGAACGATTTTCAGTACATAAGTGCCATTTAGGAAGATTAGAAACTGTGTTTTTGTTTAGCGTCTCTGTATCCTTTTCTTCATAATTGGAATATCATGAAAAGCATACAAGTACATGTCTGACTGAAAAGACGACAAATACACATGTACAAAGATTGAAAATGATTCGTTTTTTATCAACAAAATTCATCAAGAGATCTGTAAAATCGATAGGCCATATGGCACAACGATGCCACCACAGATTCAGTGATATAGCAGTTTTTAGTTGTTTATATTCGTGGTGTAACTATTACAAAGTAAGATTTCGTGCGCAGTTGTGGCAGAGTGTTGTTCTGTATAAATTAAACTGTCAGGAATTGACTGTCTCAGCCGACACCCCTGTGTAAAATGAAGCAGTCCGAAACATCAAAAAAGGTCCTTGCATAATCACCCTAGTCTAAAAAATAAATGTAAAAATGCACCCTATGCAAGACTGGACTCGTCCAGTGCACCCATCTAAAATAGTAAAATAGACACGTCCGTTTGCAGTTGGACCATAGTGTGGTGGGTCTGTATGTGGGTCACCAGCATAACACTTGAGAGGTTGTACAGCGAGCTTCATGATATTTAGTCGGTTTGTGGTGCTTGTAAAAAAGAAAGGTCAAGTTTTAAACGGGTTGACCTAGCGTTTTCCTGCGGTACTGCAGCAGGCTAAATATTTTTGTGTGTTTGTGCACAACACATACTCTAGGGGCTGAGAATGAATCTTCATCATGATAATAGTGTTTTATGGATAAGTAGATAAGAGGTCGTGAATTGAAAAGGGAGGTCAAGTTTGAAAATAGTTTACCTGGCGTTTTCCTACGGTGCTGCAGTGAGCTTTGTACTTTTGTGCGTTTGCTTGTGGATATCATACAGTAGTGGCGAGATATTGGACATTGTGAATGTCTTCATGATATTTTGTAGCTATGTAGAAGTTGTAAAAAGGGAGGTCAAGTTTGAAAATGGCATTTTCCAAGGGTACTGCAGCAAGCTTTGTATTTTCAAGTGTACGTTTGGCTATGGACTCGAGAAGCTTAGATGATGAATGGATCTTCATTATATTTTGTACGTGAGTAGCGGTTGTGAAAAAGAAGGTCAAGTTCAAAAATGGTTCACCTGGCATTTTCCGTTGGTCCTGCAGCAGGCTATTATGTATGCGTGTTTGTCTGTGTAAAACATAACTCGAGAAGTTGTAAATGATTCTACATGATATTTAGTGAATGGGTAGGGGTCACTAGTAGGCCTCCTAGCAAGTACATACGGACAGTCCTGCAATGGAGATTCAAATTTTAAGGGTAAACTTTGTGAAAGCACTAGGTTCCTAATTTTTGAGTAGTGGATAGCGTTTGGGACTGGGAGTAAGTGGTGGAAGTTTGGAACTGCAGCAGGTATTTTTGTTGCTAGCTTTCTAAGGGAATAAGTCAAACAGCTGTGGGGTTCATGAATTTGCATTGTTTTTTGGCAGGCAGAAACCTGAGGTAAGGTACAAAAAAACCTAGCCCCCATAGCAGGCTCTATTGGCCTTTTCCCTCTTTTTTTTGCTCCTAATACACTTCAGCAATCCGGCACATTTTGTTTTATTTAAGGAACCTCCAGAGAAAATAGATTTACTTTTCTACATTATATATGATCAACACTAGTCAGAATTGTACCAGTAATGAAGCTGAGAACAAGAAATACAGCACAGCCTTGTACACACTACACACAATGTCATGTATAATTTGTCAGACAGCGTGTCTCCTTCACAGACAATGCTTATGACAGACATAAAATTGCTGGGCATGAAAATAGAGTCTCTCATGTTAAAAATGTTTGATAAAATTGGCCATACAAATACATAATTTTCATTTCTTTATAAAATTATTGTCAGATCTCTCCTTGTTTACAAACAAGACCGCTGGAAAACACATTGCAGTATATCATATGATACCATCACTTTGACAGCATATATGTTTACAGATCATTTACATTATCACATAAAAAATTTCCATGGCATAAAAATAAAGTCACATTATTTCTCGTCAAGATTTTTCATACAAATATATATTATAGACTATTATGTTCTTAATCCTCTTTCACACTGTTGCAACAGCATGCATATGATAACATCCTCTTTGCTTTTTTAACTAATTTGGCTAATCCCTTACTCTCCACTCGTGGGCTCAAGTTTATGAGCTCTTCCAACCGGGGAGTAATGTCTTCCTCGTCATTCATTGGAGAGGGGCAGCGGGCCAGGAAGCACTCAGGCAGGAAAGAGTCCTCTTTGCATTCCATGTCTGCTGGCAGCCCTTCCTCCTTGTTATTCATTGGAGAGGGGCAGCGGGCCAGGAAGCACTCAGGCAGGAAAGAGTCCTCTTTGCGTTCCATGTCTGCTGGCAGCCCTTCCTCCTTGTTATTCACTGGAGAGGGGCAGCGGGCCAGGAAGCACTCAGGCAGGAAAGAGTCCTCTTTGTGTTCCATGTCTGCTGGCAGCCCTTCCTCCTTGTTATTCATTGGAGAGGGGCAGCGGGCCAGGAAGCACTCAGGCAGGAAAGAGTCCTCTTTGCGTTCCATGTCTGCTGGCAGCCCTTCCTCCTTGTTATTCACTGGAGAGGGGCAGCGGGCCAGGAAGCACTCAGGCAGGAAAGAGTCCTCTTTGTGTTTCATGTCTGCTGGCAGCCCTTCCTCCTTGTTATTCACTGGAGAGGGGCAGCGGGCCAGGAAGCACTCAGGCAGGAAAGAGTCCTCTTTGCGTTCCATGTCTGCTGGCAGCCCTTCCTCCTTGTTATTCACTGGAGAGGGGCAGCGGGCCAGGAAGCACTCAGGCAGGAAAGAGTCCTCTTTGTGTTCCATGTCTGCTGGCAGCATCTCTTCCTCATCAATGGGCAAGGCGCTGTGAGCCAGGAAGCACTCGGGCAGGAACGAGTCGGCTTGTTGCTCTGTGTTATCTGGCAGACTCTCTTCCTCAGACTGCTGTAACTGGGCTGTCAGCTTGGTGTTTTCACTGTAGGGCAACATAAAATGCAATAAAATTAATCATACTCATTCTGACGAATTCAAATCTCAACAACACAAAGAAATCAAAGTTAACATCCCAATTCAAAAGTAGCAGTCACAACAATGGCAAGAGCAAAATTGAAACGAGTACAAAGCACACCAAGATGTGAGCCTGGATTTGCAGTGATGCCACAGATACATGAACAGGACCAGGAAAGAATGTATGGACAAAATAATAGTGACTGTCCTATATTTCTCATATTGAGTCAACTCACTTCCGCTGTTCCTCTAGCAGGACCTCCAGTTCTGCGATCCTGTATGCCATCGCTTCTGCCTCTTCAAGTGAGACGTGGGCTCTGGCTTCATATCTACTGCTGAAACTGAAAATAATTAAAACATCAAATGTAACCATTACTATGATTTTATTTATTTATTTCTGTGTTCTTTTACCTGGGTAAGCTCCCATCAGTGACTGACACTGCTTTTCATGGAGGCCCAGGATACATCATCCTCCTACGCACGGTCCCAACGGCTAGCTGCATGACTGCTCTGAGCCTATTGGGCCCTGCTATCCCAGGCCCTACCCCCAGGTATTGGGCTTTTTGTTGTCGAAAGCTGTCTCGCAAAGGCCGCTGGGAAGCTATCAGCCAATCATGTTACGTCTTACATAGCACCATCCTCCTACGCCCGATTCCCAACGGCTGACTGCCCATATAAGGGTAAGCTCATTAATATCCCAACGGCTGACTGCCCATATAAGGGTAAGCTCATTAATATTTATAAGCAGGTCGGCGAGTTTGTGGCGACAATCATAATACCTGGGGGTAGGGCCTGGGATAGCAGGGCCCAATAGGCTGAGCAGTCAGCTAGCCTTTGGGACCTTGCGTAGGAGGATGAGGATACATACAAATAACACATACATACAATACAATAATTACATAATACAACAATGTACAACAAAAGCAAAACCACTTATATCCACTTATTATTTTACCTTTAGCCAAGCTGTTATATTAATTTAAAAGCAACTAAATGAAAAATATGAATATTTTATGTTATGGAATAAAAAGTGCTCCCGAGGTATTGCCAAAAAGACACAGAAGATAACTCACCAGGACCCTCCTGTCTTTAAAACGGTGACCCGAGCCTTCAAGTCATCTATCAGGATGTGCTTCTGGGCACTCCTGTTGTAGATAATAAAGATTGGAATGTAAACTGGTGCACAGACAGCATTCACAGCAAATACAGATACTGCTAATACCAAAAGAACACTTGAAGTTTGAGAAAATACCTCAACAGGTGACGGTACATATAGCAAATATGTTCAACACTACAAGCAGTATGCACACATTAACAGGGTACAGACAATACAGAGGAGAAGGACATTAAGGGGCTATGGAGACTACAGAAAGTACAGACAGTAAAATTGGGTACAGACAGTACTTGGGGGAAGCTGTACTGAGTATCAGTAGATAAATTATGGACATTTAACTTAGGGGCTTATTAACAGACAGTAGGCCTTGTTTGGACAACACGGGGGTACACGTGCTAAAGACAGCACTGATATATTTGAATGGTGTACACTGTCTGGCACTCCAGGGGACGTGGACATTACTGGGGTATGGACACAACAGATGGTACAGACATTACAGGGGGTATGAACAGTAAACAGGTATCAATTACTACAATACATCATAAACTTCCGTTAACAAAAGCAAGCAAATACATTCACAAAACAGTGCTTCTTTGAAGATACAATCAGTGCAAAAAAAGTTTTAATTTCTTCTTAAAGTTTTCAAACAAAATTAGTTTTTGAACAATGTTTTTATAAGTAACAAAACTGAAAAGTACTAAAAGTGGTCAAAATAATTACAAACCTCTTTTTTTCCTCCTGTAGGTCACACATGGCCCTAATAGTTTAAGAGATGATGAAGTGCACATAATGAATTATGATGTGTTTATAAAGACACGTATATTGATATCCCTTTTTATATTTCTCTGTTCAGATGTAAGGTTTCCTCAACTAATAGATAAGGTGCATCTACTCTAACTTACTAACGATTATGAATTGCTTTACATAAATAGCCATTTGTTTTGAATGTCCCATTCTCAATTAAATTTCTTTTCAAGAAAAATCACCTTATGCAAAATGAGTTTTCAATTCTATCAGTCTACACTTAATAAGTTATCTAGGAAAAATGTCAAACAACTACTCACATTTCTAGGTCTTCATGGGCCTGAGAGAGCTCCCTGTGTTAAAAAAAAAGTCATACAGTTTAGTATAGAAAAAAATATTTATTGCAATAGATACGAAAATTATCATGGTATTTGGTATGTAACAAACTTAACATTAAGTGTCTTATAATTACAATAATTACAACAAGGTCTGAAAAGATGGACCAAAACTGAAAAGTTGGAAATTCATATTTTTACCTTTTGTGTTGCACCTTTGCATCATCTGCTTGTCTGTGATAATGAAATGTACAATGTGCATTAAAATAAATTGTAATGAATATACAAAATTGCTTATTGTGTCAGATCATAGTATTACCATTCCAGTCATAGTTCTAAAACTTCATTAATACTTTTCAAGAAGCAGAGTTGGACATTTAGTCCACTAGCCCTATTGTCCAGGACAAGTGAAAGTGCTGATCAGGCAAGTGCATGACCTTACCCCAGTTGCCCGATCGATTGTGAGATTATCATATACTTGTTATATTTCAGCCATACCATAGGTATGGTGAAATATATTGTATTCGTAATGTTTCTTTCTTTCTCCTGTCAAAATGTCGTATCTCCGTTGTTCCTCAACCGAATGACTTGAAATTTGGCACAAGGGTAGAGTGGGCGAATACCCTCGGACGTTTTTTTCATTTTCCCCATATCTGTCTCTAAAATGATTTAATTAAGGTTTGTGGGTCATCTTAAGACCAAAACTGTATATTTGGGCCCCCTGTACCCTGGTATTATAACCGAATGAGCTGAAATTTGGTGTAGATAGGCATTAGATAGTTGGTAAAATGATCCAAGTAAAAGTTTTGACATAAACTACTTTAAAATGATTAAATTTGGCACTTTTCTGATGGGAAATTTGTTTTCTTTTGGCCTCCTGACGTGACCTTCCGTGACCCCGCACGGAGCCCACACCTGTGCGCGAAGAGGGCGAAGGCTAATTAATATTCATAAGCGGGGCCTCACGATTCCGTATACTCCTATACTGCAGTGTTCCCGCCAGAATTTTTTACAGCGTCGGCACACGGGGCCCGGGGTCCACCGAAGAACGCCGAAGGCCCCGGCCCGGCAGGGTCCAGGGGCAGAGCCCCGTTGGGGGAAACTCTTGCACTTTGGGCTATTCAGAAGGCTTATTGTATCAGTTTTTAGGGGCATTTCTGTGATGCGATGGTATATTTTCCCTGCGCTGTTAGCTCCGTACGTTTTTAGAAGGTTCCGTTTATCACAGAACTGCTGTTGTTTCAGAAATCTCACGGACTTATGCTTACAAACACGTAAATTGCTAACTTGCAACCAGCGCTTTACTATATACAGTAAATTTCAGCACTTTTCTGAGGGAAAATTGGTTTTCTTTCGGCCTTTTGCCGTGACGTCACCCCGCAGAGCCCCGCACGTGCAAGTTAAATGAACTTAACAAGCCAGCCAATCAGCGAAAAGGAAGACGAAGTCTAATTAATATTCAATAGCGGGGCCTTCCAACCCCGTGTATATAGAAACACGTGCATATCTTGACAACACAGCGGACGAATGTCACCTTACGCCCGGTTTTATATACATGTATATAATAATTATAAAATAGTTTTTTTGCGAGGATTTGGAGTTAACGACAAGGTCATTTGGACGGTAGCAGAAGGTACGCGTTCCTTGAACGTCAGAGTACATGTCTTTGTCGATGAATTTGCCAACATTCCGCGTAGCAATATCAATCATTTTCGGCAGATTTGACTTTGGCAGGGTAAGTTGAGACAATCGAGAAAATGTTACTTGGCGGAAATCGCGGGGAAAATGGCCAGTTTAGATTTGATAAGTAAGTTTAACAATGGCGAGAATGATTATTTCCTCATCAATATTTATCGTTAGAATGTTTTGAACTGTAAATCTAAACAATGTGTTACCTGTGCAATGTTTATATGAATAAACATACATTTTGCCAGCACGATGTTGCAGCAACATGATAACTTTATGTCTGTATTATGCCACTTTTATTGTTGAAGGCGCGTAAGCAAATGAACAAGCATGACAAAAGAAATGTTATGATACTATTTATTCGGTAACATTCACTTTTATTCACGATTCTAATTTGCAATGCCTGCAAACTCCGATCGGAATCACCCGGACCTTGTACGATTTAAAATGCATTTAATGTGAAATTGGAATTTATGACGAATCCGACACGTTAGTTCAAGGAGCTTTTATCAGATAAAAGCTCCTTGGTTGGTTCAGATTCTTTTCTCAGTAGTCACGCTTCCTATTTTCATAGTTTAAAAACTATCGACAAAGGAAGCGTTAAAGAATTTTTTCTCCTGGTGCAAATTGCAAACACACATCACCCACCACTCGTCTCCGATGTGACGAAGCCATTCGCGCCATTTTTATTGGATTTTAGACGGACTCGACAGTCGAGCCGTCCACCGCGGCCTTGGCATCGTTTCCTCGCGATCGGTGTCAGCCCTGACTGCACCGCTGCCCCTTGTCGTTGTCCCTCAATTTAGTTGTAGTAGAAGCAATAGTTTCCGCGTCGTCCACTTGTTGACAGGTCGACGCCTTAGCGAGATACTTGTGTATGTTATCCAGTCCCAAACATCGCAGTTTCTCGGTTTATTTTCGCAAAGTTTCGTGCCTCTTCTTGATTGACGTTATGTTACCGCCTTTGTTGGAGCCGCTGCTGGCTGTGATTGGTCGCAAGTTAATTCGATTTTTCGCATAAAGTGGCACGCCCTGTCTAATCGGTATATCTAAAGACTGCAGCCAAGGCTGTTGTCATGGTAACGACACGTATAACAACATTTCCCACATGCGAATCGGGTTGGGCACGTCTTGTAAAATTAGCGTAGCGGATCCGCTGCAAGTATAAACTTCGACCCCTATATGTTGTTTTTGGTAAGTTTTTGTCGACACATCTTGGCTTCCGGGTATCGCTCCGAGGACGCAAACAGTGAAGCACCCCGGGCAGCTTGACCGATACTGTCATCGCTACGGGCTTTCGAAATTCATTAGGATATTGTGAGATTTTAGGTCCTACAATTTTCTTGCAAATCAGATATGTTAGACCAGATGGTACATTTTTACTTCCTGTATACTGTATAGGTGTAGTTCCCGGGGAAAATTTTGTTTGGAAATACGGCGTCGTTGAAAATAGTCTCTTAACTATACGTTTCAATGGGGGCGAGAAACTGGGGTGTGCCCCTAAATGTTCCATTTTCGAGCAGGGGTTATTTGAGACAGTCAAATGTTGTATGGGAAAAGCTATGGCTGAAATATGCTGTATTTGCTCCTAAGCAAATGTCGGCCTTTCTAGTTACATTTTAGTCATGACATTAAGCAATGGTCAACATAGAAAAATAAAGGCAATAAAAAAAAAGAATTCCATTGCTGTGAGTAAAAATGCATATAATTTATAATAAAAGTGACATTTTGAATTTTGGAGAAGTGAACAATTGGTTTGGGCAAGTAATTTTTTTAGAAAACCTGTCCAACCCTGAGAAGGTCTATCTTATCAACACTGGATGAAGAGGAGCAAGGGGCCAGTTCCTGGCCTAAGCACTTCAACAGTAGAAACAGAACCAAATGATGAAGACACTGAAAGACTCACAGCTTCTCATCAGTTAGCAGCATCTGCAGTTCTGCATTATGGAAGGACGTCCTGGCCAGGTCATCCTCAGCAGCTTCAGCTTGCCTGTTTGGGGAGAGAATACAAAACAATCAGTTCTGTCAATTACAAACACAATTTTCTTATGAACTATGTTTGATGCTCTCTCTCTCTCTCTTATATATATATAAGCTAGCACCTTATGCTTACAAAGATGATGTGTTGTACATACTATCTCACCTTCCTCTAGATATTAGTTTGACAATATCAGTGAAGTACTTGATTGTAGTATTGGATCTTTATGACTAAGCAATAAAAAATTAAAGTGATCTATTAACTTACTCTTGAGCCAGCTCTAGAAGCTCTGCAGCCACCCTGTAAATTAGGAAAGATTAATCTACAGTCAAACCTGTCTACAGCGGCCACTCAAGGGACAAGAGAAATGTGGCCACTATAGACAGGTGGTCCCTATAGAGAAAATGCTGACCAATTGCCAAGCAATAAGTTATGATTTCAGTACCCGCTAATCTTTCTCGCAAAGTAACATTGTCTAAATTGTCCCAAACAAAGTTCAACTGACCCTGACAAAGTCAAATCTACCGAAAATGATTAATATAATTGATCAGCGGAATGTTGGTCAATTCGCAAAGACTTGTGCTGTAACGTTCAAGGTATGTTCCCCTACCATCAAAATAACCCTGTCAGGAACTTCAAATCCTCGCAAACTACAATTTTAAACTTGGAGCATATGGACAGGGTGACATACGGACGCCGTTTGGTCGAAATATGCAATGTTTCTGTATCTACGGGACCGGAAATTGTCTGGCCGTGGCCGCGTTGGACAGGTGGCTGCGCTGGACTATTTCTTAAAGCCTAGGTCAATGGGAAAAATTCAAGGGACAGACAAAAATTGACTGCAATGGCCAGGTGGTCACCATGCAAAGGTGGCCGCTAATACAGATTTGACTGTATTTGCTTTGAAAGGAAGGTGGAAAATGAAAACCACCCACCCCACCCCCCGGTCTCTGACTAACACACACACACGCACACACACAAATTTATCATAGGTATATATAACATACATACATGTTACCGAACTTACATATATACACATTATGAAATACACACACAGACATACATAAATGCACTTGTGCACGTGCACACACATATACGTGATTTGCAAATATACACATGCAGCAGATTCTCATTCAGCACCAAGGACAAGGAAATTTTCTGCATCCAATAGATGGAAAAACATTGATGACAAGGAAGACAAGAACTATTATATGAGTATTTAGGAGTCAATACATATTCAGAAAAGGTGCATGTGGTCTATTTTTTTCTAATGACAAAAACGGCAAGTCTGAAGTCAGCCTGACTACGTCAAATAGCAATTTCTGAAGCAATTGGATATTATTTGGAAATGGTCTGAGGTTTCAGGTTCAGTGTGAGTAAAGTTGAAAACTTGAATTATGCGGGTCCAGATATTTCTCTGAGGGACGACTGCAATGTGCAAGATGCCAGTAGCTTGAGGGATGAATTTACTGTACCTAATCAAGCAATGGTCAACATTGAAAAATAATTAGGCAATAATAAGAATTCCATTGCAAGAAATAAAAATGCATATAATAAAAGTGACATTTTGACTTTTTGGGAAGTGAAAAATTACTTTGGGGAAGTACATTTTTTAGAAAACTTGTCCAACCCTGAAAAAGTCTATCTTATCAACACTGGATGAAGAGGAGCAAGGGGCCAGTTCCTGGCCTAAGCACTTCAACAGTAGAAACAGAACCAAATACACGATGAAGACACTGAAAGACTCACAGCTTCTCATCAGTTAGCAGCATCTGCAGTTCTGCATTATGGAAGGACGTCCTGACCAGGTCATCCTCAGCAGCTTCAGCTTGCCTGTTTTTGAGAGAATACAAAACAATCAATTCTGTCGATGACTTTACAAAAAAACACGTTTCTTGTGATACTATGTTTCATGCCCCCCTCTCTCTCTCCCTCACTCTTTCTCTCTCTCTCTCTCTCTCTAATGTTAAGCTAGCACCTTATACTCACAAAGCTGGTGTGTTACACATTCTCTCTTACCTTCCAGATGTTAGTTTGAATAAGGCAATAAGAAATTAAAAGTGATCTGTTAACTTACTCTTGAGCCAGCTCTAAAAGCTCTGCAGCCACCCTGTAAATTAGGAAGGATTAGTCTATTTGCTTTCAAACAAGCTGGAAAATGCACCCCCCCCCCCCCTTGTCTCATGCTAACACATAAAGACACACACACACACACACACACATGTAAAAAAGATTATATACACACACATAACGTTACATTTCTGCCCGCGCACACACATGCACGTGATGATGCACATACACACATGTAAAGTTATTTCACCTTTATCTGCTGGGTAACCTAATAGTATATCCGTTGTAACTGGAATTAAGGAAATCAAGTCCATATTGGGACTTTGGCTTCAAACTACATTTGTACAATATCTGGAAAATATTGCAAAGTGAATCCATCGTCCATCCACTTCATATCCTTGAATACCCTGATTTTAAAACAATGGATAAAGGTTTCCCGCAGATAAAGGTGAACTGGAGTTATATGTTAAAGCAGATTTTCATTCAGCACCAAGGACAAGGAAAGTTTCTGCATGCAATAGGTAGAAAGCTTTGATAACTACATAGACAAGAACTGTTATATGAGCATCTGGGGATTGAAACGTATTCTGAAAGGTACATGTGATTCTTTAATGAGAGAAAAAATATCTGAGATCGGCCTATGACTACATTGTACATTCTACTTGTTTACCTCAGAAGCTATCTTGAGTAATGTGAAGTTTGCTGTGTATGTTAACCCCCACACAGAAACCATAGTCTTACCTGTTAAATGGAGAGCCATCTTCCCTTTTCTTGAGAAACAATCTGGAATAAGAATAACAGGTGGTGGGGGATTGATATACAAACCATCATATGACTTCATGCAGAAACACCATATAGGTATCCCACAAATCACTGGGGTCTACTCGACGAAATAAAGTATGTGGCACTTTCACATGTGATCAACTGCAAGCAGTAATTCAAGCAAAGCCATTCTAAAACTGTATTTCTAGTACATCTAGTATTGTGAAAAGGAATTTGACAGTTCAACAGGCAGCATGAAAAGTGATTAGAATATTGCCCCAACAGTGGCAATGAATGAATACACAGTATTCCATAAACTTGGTGAATTTTCTGCTGTCCTAAAAATACATGAACGGTGCCCAAGTCTGACCAAGCATGGATCTTTCCAAAGTCCTCAATGAAATTTTTATTTCTACTGTTCCTAATTTTGATTTTACCACAAACCAGTTAGTTCAGCTTCAAAGAATATAACTTTAAAATTTGTACTTTCTCAATATAACATAACAATCTACATCAGACCAGATTGATTTGTGAGATCTATTCTGGCTTTACACCCCATCTAAATAACTGCAACCCCTTCCTCTACACTGCTAGATTATCCATGGTACCATTGTAGGTTCTTTCTACGTGTAACATTACTTACTTGTGAAGAGCATACAGGGTCTCCTGTACTGTACCAGTATCTCTCCTCAGACTGCTGGAATAACAGATAGAGACAGTTAATAAGGTGATGAAATGTCCCTGCACACATTCCTGAAATATGTGTTGTCTTTACTTTTATCTCAGAGTTCAAATTCAGAAATCCATTTTATTGTGTTTGTCTCCTCAATGATAACTTGAAAGCATAGAGAGTGATTTTACAAGTAAGTCCTTTTACACTACAGTTGAAATGTTTCCTTGAGCAAGATACAACTGCTCCTTATACTAACATAAATATATAAAAGTCACATTCAGTCAATTGCTTGGTTCAAGGGCTTACCAGTCAGGACATGTTGATGAAGGTTAGACATCCAGGTAAAGTAAGACATGTAAAGAAACAGCAACTGTTACTCAAACAACTGGATAGAATTTAGAAATGGTCAGATGTTCCAAACAGTACTCACTGTCTTCAGTCAGTGTAAATAGAGTTAATGGAGAATCAAGATTAAAAGCGAAAATCTGAATGAATATGTTACAGATTCTCATCCATTCACTTACAATAGACTTTCTGAAACATCTGTTTCCAAATTCTATCAAGTTGCCTGAGTAACTGTAGAAAAAATGGTGTTGGTTGAAATATATACATTTGGTCATCCCTCCCCATTGGTCTTTTTCTGATCATTGTGAACACTGGCTACTTCTGACATCAACATCATCATCATAACAGCATCATAAACTGACTAAACAGTTTCTTACTGGCTAAAGGAGGTTGCTGGTTCTCCTCCCTGACTCTGCTGAGAGTAGGAAAGGGAACAGGCTGGAATGAGAACAAGAACACAAACACAACACAACAGAGGAACGAAAAGCAAAGGGTAAGAAAAAGAAAGTCAATAGGCAAACATGTTGATTATAGAATGAATAAAGGTAAACTATGGAAATATATGAAAGTTTGTGTAGTTGGATCAACTTGTCAGAAATCTCTGAATATTCGTTGACAAAGTAAGAGGAAAATAAATGCAACGATCGGGTGTAACTGGGGTGCAAAAGAGAATCGGTATCCGTGTGTTCTCAACTAGAAAGTTGAACGTTTTTTTTATTTTCGGAAATGACCGACAAGGAATGGACAACTTACCTTCATCTTTCGCTCAACAGTTCTCCCATCTTCTTTTGACAACGTTGTCATCTTTCCTCACGTCGACACAGTCGCGTACACTTCGGAAGTTCAGAAAACAAACTGTCGCAAATTCTCGACTTGTCAGTACGTCAGACCTAGAAAGTAGGACACATGAGAATAAGTCAAAATCTATTAAGTACATCCTAGGGTCTCCGATTTAATCCACGGCAACAATACGTTAATAGGCGTGCAGATATATCAACATTTACAAACAAAACTTACTCCCTTCTACTAAGTGCAGAATTGACCTTGAAAAGTTAGTCGTGAACAGCGCCATGGACCTGTTTCTGCTTTATTTAGCCAAAACATTGGTGCTCTTTGGAGATCTTACTACCTTTGTTGCGTGTACACAACAGTTAGACGTATAACTATACATAGTCTAGTGACTTTACGAGTATTCTAATCCATTTTCTTCGTTTTAAAAGGGAGAGAACAAATTTTCCCACCTAGTTCACGGACTGGAACTTGTCATCTGTGTGGGACTCGTGTCCATGGCAACCAGGGTAAACAGGAAGAAAATCGAACGCAAGGAGGCATGATCCTGGATTGTCTCAAATATTGGGTTGGCTTATTTGTAATGTATAAGCCCCTATTTAGACTTTAGACTGTTGCTTGTGAACGGGCAGAGATAATCTACTTGACTTGATCTTTTTGATTGTACACATAAGAACATTTTAGCGTTTTTTGAATACAACGATGGTTTCATCATTCCTGTTCGGTACCGCGGATGACCACAAGTATAACAACCGGGTTGTGGCGGTGAATAAACTTGGTACTATCTCCCCATTTTACGACAATTCGATATTGTAAACAGGCCCATAAAGAATGTTGGATAGTTATATCAACTAGAAAATAGACTTTTGGTCTATTCCCCCAGCAAGCTATCTGCAAAATAGTCAAGCCGCTCCGCGTCATGGAATGGACTACTTTCCCTCGCGGAATGGCTAGATAAAGCAATACTCTGTATAATCCATTGAACTATTATAATGTAATGAACTATGAGTCGGTGGATGAGTCACTGACCACCATTGTTACGCTAAAATTCGTTTTTTTTTTCCAATTTACATAAACCAAACCTTGATACATGCCGCCAACCCCGGAAAAGGCACAGATGGGCGATATCCTTGGTGCTGATTCGTCATCTCAGTGTTGCACCTGTTGCTCTTGAGAAAGACGCTGGGTGGCGCTTTTTCACTAATGAGTATCTTCACCATATTGATAAGATGATGCTATGTACACTGCTCCAAGACATGAAAATATTGAGTCTTTTTCCAGCCTTCCCACGTAGAGCTATGTAAAAGTGTATAACTACTATGTACTTTAATTAACATCCGTACTTTTGCATACAACATGGAAACGCCTCGGCTAGGATCAAAACAATGCTTTAGCGCTCCGGCCATATCTAATAACAGAACGATTTTCAGTACATAAGGCCACACCAATTTAATTTCTTGGTTCACGGATTTTTTCATAGAAAATATGGAGCGAGGGCGAAATAAGAATAAAAATAAAAATTGTAAAATGTTTGGGGTAAAGGTAACGGCTAATCCAAAACATAAAGAAAAAAGTTTTCAGCTTGAAAAAAGTACAAAAACACTATTCTTGTACAATAACAACACCTGTACCCACACTTTAAGGAGCTTATAATATAAAGGCCAATTTGCTACACCAGAAAGTTGGTGAATGGTTTCATTAATAATGAAAATTTGCTGAGTGGTAATTTTTCCTTCGTGAAACGAAGGTTTGTAGTCAGTGCTGTTTTTATGTCAGGGGGTCGTTTGTCAGCCTGATAACTGGGGAACTTGTGGATAGATTGTTTTGATATTTGGTATGTGGGTAAGATTAGACATGACAAAGGAATGGTAGGAATTGCTTTACGGCAGGGCGCTCTGGCGGCGTGTTATGGTACTGCAGCGGAACTTCCGGTTTTGCTATTTTTTGTTTGGGACTTGTTTGGGTGATGATTTTTAAGTGGTAGGTAGCTGTGTAAAAGCATAAAAAGGTGTGTAAGTTTTGGCCACCTAGGGGTTTCGCAGGGGCGGTGGAATTAATTCTTGTTTTAGGTTTTGAGAAGGAATAATGAAAGCAGGGGTTGATGGATCTTAATGACTGTAGGTATGCAGATAGCTTACGTAATAATGCACATAATTGTATACTTGTTATGCAAATCAAGTGGTAATTTGCATGATACAATAGGTATGTGTAGAAACCTAATATATGGCATGTCTGTGAACAGTCCAGCATCGTAAGACCATGACAGATTGATCTGATATTTCGTATATGGGTAGTTCTTGAGAAGGAGAAGAAACGTACGAGGTGTTTTTTTCGTCTAGTGGCTTCTGACGGTTTTGCAGGGGATGTTTGTATGTGGAAAATGGGTTTTACAGTGGCCCTGAGTGGGTATTACGCAATCGTGCTATATTTAGGTGGTATTACGTCATGCTGCTACCGCGCTGCACTTACCCTGTCTCCACAAGAAGTGACCCCAAAAGTCAACAACAAATGGTACTATAGGGACAGTACATTACACATGGTGGGGTGTACGTGTTTCCCATAAGATTTGATAATCTGTACACCAAGAATAAGAGCAATGATGATATTGTATACAGGGGCATATATTATAAGTTTTAAAAGGGTTGTACATGTAACATCCATTGGCATAATACCGGTCGGTTTACTGCGATTTCTCAAGCAATGCTAATTTGGCAAATGATCAACGCATCATTTTCTCCAGTTACATGTTGCTGTTACAGCTTACCTTTGCCACTTCTTCTGTGTAAATTATTTTGTCTCTCTGGTCCTGCTAAAAACATAATATCGTAATTGGAACACACCGCGGAATTTCACGGAGAACGGGCGCGTGGTTGGAAGGGGGTGCACTATACCGGCCGAACGAAACACGGCACAATTAACTGCCGCTATGTACCTTTATACATCCTCTGTTGTTCCTTTCTTTCCTGTTAGTAGTTGCACAAAACAAAAATCTGCATGAGCATACAAAAAGTCATGAGAAAATGGGCGTATACTGACAAGAATTTTCATTTCATTTTGGTCCGTCACAAATGCTATGACGTAAAACTTTACTGCTGACCGTAGCATTAAAAATGGCGGGAAAATGGCGGCGTACGTTCAATTTGACCCATTCAGCCGTAGATCCGGGCGAAAATGCAACAGTTCCTCACACTTTTACACGAGTTGTAGGTCACCAAAAGAAATTCAAGATTGCTGTTGAATCATGCTCGTCTTGTGCCGTGAGCACATGTGATTATTATCTACAAATCTGGCGATGAACGTGACAGTGTGTTTGTCCCACGACGAGCTCGCCTGCCCCGAAAATGACCTGAAAACTTTTGGCCTTGTTGTCTTCGAATGCATTGTTATCGATGCTTTGTAAATTATGTATTGGACACCTAGATGTCTGAAGTGTGCATACCTCAGAAATAACTATTGTTGCATGTGTAGACCTCTTTAAGTTCCACTATTTTTAATCGACCGGTATAAGGCTTATGACCGGTATTATGCCAATGCATGTTAACAGTTACTACCGGTAACATTTCATTGTTGAAAAAAGCAGGGTTTGTTTTTCACAGTAACTTGTGGTCATTAATGAGATTATTTATAGGGATTGTACATTAGACATATGGGATACACAATGTAGTGGACTGCATTGTGAAACAAAAAACGTTACATCATCATTGTTGCAAGCAACAAGTCGAAAATAATGATCTGTATTGCAGCAGTTGTATATGGAATGTACCCAATAGACATAGACATATCCATGCGTACAGTTAAGTACTGGCTACGCCTCAAACAGTTGGACTTCTCAACACATCCCTTACAAGTAGACGCTTTACTCTGTCAGCAATCTATACCGAGTAACAGCCGTAAGAAATGCTGGACACAACACGTAAAGGAAATTCTAGACAATACTGGTTACTCTTTCCTATGGAACTCTACGTATTCACGGTTAGGCAACAAGCATATATGTACATTGTTAAGAAAAAGGTTGGAAGATATATATATCCAGACATTTTCTCATAGACTATCTATAGATAATGGTAAGTTAAGATTCTTTAAGAAACTAAAGAAGGGATACTCAATGGAAACTTATTTAACGTCACTAGATAATTTCGAAGTCAGATCGGCAATGTGCAAACTTAGAATTAGCGCTCACCCCCTTGAAATTGAGAGAGGGCGGTACAAAAAGCTACCTGTGGGCGAAAGAACCTGTAACCATTGTATTGCAAAACCGGTGGAAGACGAAATACATTTTTTCTCTAACTGCCTCTCCAATGACCAGGAAAGAAAGGAGTTATTTGAAGAGGTTTGCAAAACACACAAAAATTTCGAAACGCTTACCGACGAAAACAAAACTATAAAGCTGTTGACGTCACATAACCCACTCATCATAGAAAAAGTGGGGTACTTCGTCTTCCACTGCTTCCAGAAAAGAAATCAAACCCCAAATGCGTAGATTGTAGCTCTCAGCAGTCAATATCATTGTTAGAATAGTCACTTGTTTACACTTGTCACCATTGTTATCTATACCAAATTACTTTATGTATGTTTACTATATCTTCTGTATGCTTCATGTTGCAATTAGCCCTCGGGCAAGAACTTGCAAATAAACTTCACCATTATAGTTAAAGGGGTTGTACAAGAAACTTTGTGGAAATGTGCATGCAATGTATTAAGTCGTCAATATTGACATGTTTTATCTCGATAGTCCATTATTCACATTGGAAGTATATAACGTACTACATTGCGGAGCTAGGTAGCAATTTGCATATTTGATATCTATGTACTATATATATCTATAAATATCTCTTTTTTTCAGTTACAAATGTAATACATGTACGTTTGACTGTCCTGTTATGAAATGCTGCGAATTGATTAATTGTGCAAACTAGCCCCTGGTTTGCATAAAATACTTGATTATAGAAGGCATCCCCCAAGTTATCTAGAGATCAAAAAGCATGACGATCCGTCAACCCTTCCCGTGTTATTACCCTCCAAAGGAATGATGCAATTACGCACGTGCGTAAGACTTGTTGTAAATTCCGGGAATTTTTACCAAGGCCACAGCAAGTAAATTTTATGGATTACATCCTCTGCAGACTGCAAAAAACGTGCGATCGGACGAAAAAAAAACAAGATAGGTAGAAACAAACAAGATGGCTACATTTTCAAAAATAGGCACCATAAAGTTGTGACCACTGTTGTAAAAAGAATTAAAGGGACAAAACATGGCATCAGAGCCAACAAGGCATTCATTCCTGTTTTTAAGACATGTACTGGTGTGGTAAAAGTGAAACGTATATAGTGTGGTAGACTGGCATCATCAACAAAGTTGGTAAGCACACTCATAGCTTCCATATATCCAATAAGTTTTATTTCTGCAACTACAGTCCTGGGTATCTCGCAAGTGTAACTTGTACAAGTACAATCTTTAGGCTACAACAAAATATATTTGCTCATTTTGGTACTTTATCGTCATGTTGACGGTCCTTGCAGAAAAAAAATTCTTGTTTTTTTTTCCTGAAATCAGGCGAACATTAATGCGCGCGTGGATGTCATCCATAAAATTTACATGCTGTGGCCCAATCGAACATACTCAGTTAGGCTAATATTTCTCTCTTTGTTAGTTACATGTGTCTTATGTTTGAGTATCTGCTATTATGATATGAAGTAGGCTTTTGAACTGTCCTAATTATCTATGCAAATTAGCCCCTGACTTCTATGATAAAATTTGATTATGTAAGGCATCTCCAGAGCTATTTCACTCATTCGCTCGCTCACAGTTCATAACAAAAACTATCTGCATTCCAAATACCATGACAATCCGTGAACCCAAATTATTCCACTCCAACAGGATGATGCAACTACGGAAAAATCCTGTAGAATTCCGGACAATTTTGCCAATCGGACGTATCATATACTGTTAGCCTAGCCCCTGAGATGTCTATAAAAACACCCTCAAACCACCACATCCTCAGCCATTTCACGAAGGTTGAGTCCTGCGAATGCTTGTTATTTTTATTTTTTTTCCCCAAAAAATAGGAGCGAGCGAATCAGTGAACCAAGAAATTAAATTGGTGTGGCCTAAGTGCCATTTACGAAGATTAGAAACTGTGTTTTTGTTTAGCGGGTTTATCACGTTGGCGGCGTCTCTGCATCCTTTTCTTCATAATGGGAATATCATGAAAAGCATACATTGTCAAGTACATGTATGACTGAAAAGACGACAAATACACAAAGATTAAAAATGATTCGTTTTTTATCAACAAAATTCATCAAGAGTTCTGTAAAATCCATAGGCCATATGGCACAATGATGCCACCACAGATTCAGTGATATACAAGTTTTTCGTTGTTTATATCCGTGGTGTACAGGTAACTATAATTACAAAGTTAGATTTCGTGCGCAGTAGTGGTAGAGTTTGTTCTGTATGACTCTCTCAGCCGACACCCCTGTGTAAAATGAAGCAGTCCGAAACATCAAAAAGGTCCTTGCATAATCACCCTAAAAAAACGTAAAAATGCACCCTATGCAAGACTGGATTCGTCTAGTGCACCCATCTAAAATAGTAAAATAGACACGTCCGTTTTCAGTTGGACCATAGTGTGGTGGGTGTGAGAAGTTGTACAGCGAGCTTCATGATATTTAGTCGGTTTGTGGCGATTGTAAAAAGAAAGGTCAAGTTTTAAACTGGTTGACCTGGCGTTTTCCTGTGGTACTGCAGCAGGCTAAATATTTTTGTGTGTTTGTGCACAACACATACTCGAGGGGCTGAGAATGAATCTTCATCATGATAATAGTGTTTTATGGATAAGTAGATAAGAGGTCGTGAATTGAAAAGGAAGGTCAAGTTTGAAAATAGTTTACCTGGCGTTTTCCTACGGTGCTGCAGTGAGCTTTGTACTTTTGTGCATTTGCTTGTGGATATCATACAGTAGTGGCGAGATATTGGACATTGTGAATGTCTTCATGATATTTTGTAGCTATGTAGAAGTTGTAAAAAGGGAGGTCAAGTTTGAAAATGGCATTTTCCAAGGGTTACTGCAGCAAGCTTTGTATTTTCAAGTGTACGTTTGGCTATGGACTCGAGGAGCTAAGATGATTAATGGATCTTCGTTATATTTTGTACGTTAGTAGCGGTTGTGAAAAAGAAGGTCATTAGTTCAAAAATGGTTCACCTGGCATTTTCCGTTGGTCCTGCAGCAGGCTATTATGTATGCGTGTTTGTCTGTGTACAACATAACTCCAGAAGTTGTTAATGATTCTACCTGATATTTAGTGAATGGGTAGGGGTCACTAGTGGGCCGAGCTCCTAGCAAGTACATACGGTACTGCAATGGAGATTCAAATTTTAAGGGTAAACTTTGTGGAAGCACTAGGTTCCTAATTTTTTAGTAGTGGATAGCTTTTGGGACTGGGAGTAAGTGGTGAAAATCTGGAACTGCAGCAGGTATTTTTGTTGCCTAAGCTTTGTAAGGAAATAAGTCAAACAGCTGTGGGGTTCATGAATTTGCATTTTTTTTTGGCAGGCAGAAACCTGCTAAGGTACAAAAAACCTAGCCTCCATAGCAGACTCTCTTGGCCTTTTCCCTCTTTTTTTGCTCCTAATACACTTCAGCAATCCGGCACATTTTGTTTTACTTAAGGAACCTCCAGAGAAAATAGATTTACTTTTCTACATTAAATATGATCAACACTAGTCAGAATTGTACCAGTCATGAAGCTGAGAACAAGAAATACAGCACAGCCTTGTACACACTACACACAATGTCATGTATTGTCAGACAGTGTGTCCCCTTCACAGACAATGCTTATGACAGACATAAAATTGCTGGGCATGAAAATAGAGTCTCTCATGTTAAAAATGTTTGATAAAATTGGCCATACAAATACATATTTTTCATTTCTTCATAAAATTATTGTCAGATCTCTCCTTGTTTACAAACAAGACCGCTGGAAAACACATTGCAGCATATTATATGATACCATCACTTTGACAGCATATATGTTTACAGATCATTTACATTATCACATAAAATATTATGTTCTTAATCCTCTTTCACACTGTTGAAACAGCATGATAGCATCCTCTTTGCTTTTCTAAATAATTTCGCTAATCCCTTACTCTCCACTCGTGGGCTCAAGTCTTGTTCAGTGTCAGCTGTCTGTCTGTCTACCTCGGCATCCATTGGTGAGGGGCAGCGGGTCAGGAAGCACTCAGGCAGGAAAGAGTCCTCTTTGCGTTCCATGTCTGCTGGCAGCCCTTCCTCCTTGTCATTCATTGGTGAGGGGCAGCGAGCCAGGAAGCACTCAGGCAGGAAAGAGTCCTCTTTGCGTTCCATGTCTGCTGGCAGCCCTTCCTCCTTGTCATTCATTGGTGAGGGGCAGCGAGCCAGGAAGCACTCAGGCAGGAAAGAGTCCTCTTTGTGTTCCATGTCTACTGGCAGCCCTTCCTCCTTGTTATTCATTGGAGAGGGGCAGCGGGCCAGGAAGCACTCAGGCAGGAAAGAGTTCTCTTTGCGTTCCATGTCTGCTGGCAGGCCTTCCTCCTTGTCATTCATTGGAGAGGGGCAGCGGGTCAGGAAGCACTCAGGCAGGAAAGAGTCCTCTTTGTGTTCCATGTCTGCTGGCAGGCCTTCCTCCTTGTCATTCATTGGTGAGGGGCAGCGGGTCAGGAAGCACTCAGGCAGGAAAGAGTCCTCTTTGTGTTCCATGTCTGCTGGCAGCCCTTCCTCCTTGTTATTCATTGGAGAGGGGCAGCGGGCCAGGAAGCACTCAGGCAGGAAAGAGTCCTCTTTGTGTTCCATGTCTGCTGGCAGCCCTTCCTCCTTGTCATTCATTGGGGAGGGGCAGCAGGGCAGGAAGCACTCAGGCAGGAAAGAGTCCTCTTTGTGTTCCATGTCTGCTGGCAGCCCTTCCTCCTTGTTATTCATTGGTGTGGGGCAGCGGGCCAGGAAGCACTCAGGCAGGAAGGAGTCCTCTTTGTGTTCCATGTCTTCTGGCAGCATCTCTTCCTCATCAATGGGCGAGGCGCTGTGAGCCAGGAAGCACTCGGGCAGGAAAGAGTGGTCTTGTTGTTCTCTGTTATCTGGCAGACTCTCTTCCTCAGACTGCTGTAACTGGGCTGTCAGCTTGGTGTTTTCACTGTAGGGCAACATAAAATGCAATAAAATTAATCATATTCATTCTGACGAATTCAATTCTCAACAACACAAAGAAATCAAAGTTAACATCCCAATTCAAAAGTAGTAGTCACAACAATGGCAAGAGCAAAATTGAAATGAGTGCAAAGCACACCAAGATGTGAGCCTGGATTTGCAGTGATGCCACAGATACATGAACAGGACCAGGAAAGAATGTATGGACAAAATAATAGTGACTGTCCTATATTTCTCATATTGAGTCAACTCACTTCCGCTGCTCCTCTAAAAGGACCTCCAATTCTGCGATCCTGTATGCCATCGCTTCTGCCTCTTCAAGTGAGACGTGGGCTCTGGCTTCATATCTACTGCTGAAACTGAAAATAATTAAAACATCAAATGTAACCATACCTATGATTTTATTTATTTATTGTTGTGTCCTTTTACCAGGGAAAGCTCCCATCAGTGACTGACACTGCTTTTCATGGAGGCCCAGGATACATACAAATAACACATACATACAATACAATATTTACATAATACAACAATGTACAACAAAAGCAAAACCACTTATATCCACTTATTATTTTACCTTTAGCCAAGCTGTTATATTAATTTAAAAGCAACTAAATGAAAAATATGAATATTTTATGTTATGGAATAAAAGGTGTTTTCGCCCCTGAGGTGTTGCCAAAAAGACACAGAAGATAACTCACCAGGACCCTCCTGTCTTTAAAACGGTGACCCGAGCCTTCAAGTCATCTATCAGGATGTGCTTCTGGGCACTCCTGTTGTAGATAATAAAGATTGGAATGTAAACTGGTGCACGGACAGAATTCACAGCAAATACAGATACTGCTAATACCAAAAGAACACTTGAAGTATGAGAAAATACCTCAACTGTTACAGGTGACGGTACATACAGCAAATATGAACACTACAAGCAGTCATAATGTTCACAAACAGGGTACAGACAATACAGAGGAGAAGGACCCGGTCTACTGTTAAGGGGCTATGGAGATTACAGGAAGTACAGACAGTAAAAGGGGGTACAGACAGTACTTGGGGGAAGCTATACTGAGTAACAGTAGATAAATTATGGACATATAACTTAGGGGCTAACGTTATAGACCGTAGACCTTGTTTGGACAACACGGGGGTACACATGCTAAAGACAGCACTGATATATTTGACTGGTGTACACTGTCTGGCACTCCAGGGGACGTGGACATTACTGGGGTATGGACACAACAGATGGTACAGACATTACAGGGGGTATGAACAGTAAACAGGTATCAATACTACAATACATCATAAACTTCTGTTAACAAAGGCAAACAAATACATTCACCAAACAGTGCTTCTTTGAAGATACAATCAGTGCAAAAAAGTTTTCATTTCTTCTTTAAGTTTTCAAACAAAATTAGTTTTTGAACAATGTCTTTATAAGTAACAAAACTGAAAAGTACTAAAAGTGGTCAAAATAATCACAAACCTCTTTTTTTCCTCCTGTAGGTCACAGATGGCCCTAATAGATTAAGAGATGATGAAGTGCACATAAAAATTATGATGTGTTTATAAAGACACGTTTATTGATATCCCTTTTTATATTTCTCTGTTCAGATGTAAGGTTTCCTCAACTAATAGATTAAAGGTGCATCTACTCTAACTTACTAATGATTATGAATTGCTTTACATAATTAAATAGCCATTTGTTTTGAAAGTCCCATTCTGAATTCAATTTCTTTTCAAGAAAAATCACCTTATGCAAAATGAGTTTTCAATTTTATCAGTCTACACTTAATAAGTTATCTAGGAAAAATGTCAAACAACTACTCACATTTCTAGGTCTTCATGGGCCTGAGAGAGCTTCCTGTGTTTAAAAAAAAAAGTCATACAGTTTAGTATAGAAAAAAATATTTATTGCAATAGATACAAACATTATCATGGTATTTGGTATGTAACAAACTTAACATTAAGTGTCTTATAATTACAATAATTACAACAAGGTCTGAAAAGATGGTCCAAAACTGAAAAGTTGGAAATTCATATTTTTACCTTTTGTGTTGCACCTTTGCATCATCTGCTTGTCTGTGATAATGAAATGTACAATGTGCATTAAAATAAATTGTATGAATATACAAAACTGCTTATTGTGTCAGATCATAGTATTACCATTCCAGTCATTGTTCTAAAAACTTCATTAATATTTTTCAAGAAGCAGGGTTGGACAAGTCCACTAGCCATATTGTCCAGGACAAGTGAAAGTGCTGATCAGGCAAGTGCATGACCTACCCCAGTTGCCCGATCAATTGTGAGATTATCATATACTTGTTACATTTTAGTCATGACATTAAGCAATGGTGACAACACAGAAAAATAAAGGCAATAAAATAAATAAGTAAGAATTCCATTGCTGGGAGTAAAAATGCATATAATCTATAATAAAAGTGACATTTTGAATTTTGGGGAAGTGAAAAGGAAACTTGTCCAACCCTGAGAAGGTCTTATCAACACTGGAAGAAGAGCAAGGGGCCAGTTCCTGGCCTAAGCACTTCAACATTAGAAACAGAACTAAACACATGATGAAGACACTGAAAGACTCACAGCTTCTCATCAGTTAGCAGCATCTGCAGTTCTGCATTATGAAAGGACGTCCTGACCAGGTCATCCTCAGCAGCTTCAGCTTGGCTGTTTTGGGGAGGAAAGTCAAAACATTCAATTCTGTCAATGACTTTACAAACACAATTTCTTATGATAAACTATGATTGATGCTCTCTCTCTCTCTATATATATAAGCTAGCACCTTATGCTTACAAAGGTGATGTGTTATACATACTATCTCACCTTCCTCTAGATATTAGTTTGACAATATCAGTGAAGTACTTGATTGTAGTATTGGATCTTTATGACTAGGCAATAAAAAATTAAAGTGAATTCTGTTAACTTACTCTTGAGCCAGCTCTAGAAGCTCTGCAGCCACCCTGTAAATTAGGAAGGATTAGTCTACAGTCAAACCTGTCTATAGCGGCCACTAAAGGGACAAGAGAAATGTGGCCACTATAGACAGGTGACCACTATAGAGAAAATGCTGACCAATTGCCAAGCAATAAGTTACAAGCAATAAGTTATGATTTCAGTACCCACTAATCTTTCTCGCCAAGTAACATTGTCTAAATTGTCTCAAACAAAGTTCAACTGACCCTGACAAAGTCAAATCTACCGAAAATGATTGATATAATTGATCTGCAAAATGTTGGTCAATTCGCAAAGACTTGTGCTGTAACGTTCAAGGTATGTTCCCCTACCATCAAAATAACCCTGTCAGGAACAAATCCTCACAAACTACGATTTTAAACTTGGAGCATACGGACAGGGTGCAAACGAACGCCGTTTGGTCGAAATATGCAATGTTTCTGTATCTACGGGACAGAAGATTGTCTGGCCGTGGCCGCGTTGGACAGGTGGCTGCTCTGGACTATTTCTTAAAGCTTAGGTCAATGGGAAAAATTCAAGGGACATACAAAAATTGACTGCAATGGCCAGGTGGTCACCATGCAAAGGTGGCCACTAATACAGATTTGACTGTATTTGCTTTCAAAGAAAGGTGGAAAATGCCCCCCCCCGTCTCTTGCTAACACACACACGCACACACACACGAATTTATTATAGGTATATATAACATACATACATGTTACCGAACTTACATATATACACATTATGACATACACGCTCAGACATACATAGATGCACTTGTGCACGTGCACACACGTGTACGTGATTTGCAAATATACACATGGAGCAGATTCTCATTCAGCACCAAGGACAATGAAATTTTCTGCATCCAATAGATGGAAAAACATTGATGACAAGGAAGACAAGAACTATTATATGAGTACTTAGGAGTCAATACATATTCTGAAAAGGTGCATGTGGTCTATTTTTTTCTAATGAGAAAAACGGCAAGTCTGAAGTCAGCCTGACTACGTCAAATAGCAATTACTGAAGCAATTGGATATTATTTGGAAATGGTCTGAGGTTTCAGGTTCAGTGTGAGTAAAGTTGAAAACTCGAACTATGCGGCTCCAGATGTTTCTCTGAGGGACAACTGCAATGTGCAACATGCCAGTAGCTTGAGGGATAAATCTACTCTACTTTATCAAGCAATGGTCAACATAGAAAAATAATTAGGCAATAATAAGATTTCCATTGCAAGAAGTAAAAATGCATATAAAAGTGACATTTTGAATTTTGAGGAAGAGAAAAATTACTTTGGGGAAGTAATTTTTTTAGAAAACTTGTCCAACCCTGACAAGGTCTATCTTATCAACACTGGATGAAGAGGAGCAAGGGGCCAATTCCTGGCCTAAGCACTTCAACAGTAGAAACAGAACCAAATACACAATGAAGACACTGAAAGACTCACAGCTTCTCATCAGTTAGCAGCATCTGCAGTTCTGCATTATGGAAGGACGTCCTGACCAGGTCATCCTCAGCAGCTTCAGCTTGCCTGTTTTGGGGAGAGAATACAAGACAATCAATTCTGTCGATGACTTTATAAAAACATGTTTCTCGAGATACTATGTTTCATGCCCCCCCTCTCTCTCCCTCACTCTTTCTCTCTCTCTCTCTCTCTCTCTCTCTAATGTTAAGCCAGCACCTTATACTCACAAAGCTGGTGTGTTACACATACTCTCTTACCTTCTAGATGTTAGTTTGAATAAGGCAATAAGAAATTAAAAATGATCTGTTAACTTACTCTTGAGCCAGCTCTAGAAGCTCTGCAGCCTCCCTGTAAATTAGGAAGGATTAGTCTATTTGCTTTCAAACAAGCTGGAAAATGTACCCCCCCCCCGTCTCATGCTAACACATAAACACACACACACACACACACACACACACACACACACACACACACACATACATACATGTAAAAAAGATTACATACACACACACATAATGTTACATTTCTGCCCGCGCACACACATGCACATGATGATGCACATACACACATGTAAAGTTATTTCACCTTTATCTGCTGGGTAACCTAATAGTTTATCCGTTGTAACTGGAATTAAGGAAATCAAGTCCATATTGGGACTTTGGCTTCAAACTACATTTGTACAATATCTGGAAAATATTACAAATTGAATCCATCGTCCATCCACTTCATATCCTTGAAAACCCTGATTTTAAAACAATGGATAAAGGTTTCCCGCAGATAAAGGTGAACTGGAGTTATATGTTAAAGCAGATTTTCATTCAGCACCAAGGACAAGGAAAGTTTCTGCATGCAATAGATGGAAACATTGATAACTAGATAGACAAGAACTGTTATATGAGCATCTGGGGATTGAAACGTATTCTGAAAGGTACATGTGATTCTTTTAATGAGAGAAAAAATATCTGAGATCGGCCTATGACTACATTGTACATTCTACTTGTTTACCTCAGAAGCTATCTTGAGTAATGTGAAGTTTGCTGTGTAGTTAATCCCTACACAGAAACCATAGTCTTACCATAGTCTTACCTGTTAAATGGAGAGCCATCTTCCCTTTTCTTGAGAAACAATCTGGAATAAGAATAACAGGTGGTGGGGGATTGATATACAAACCATCATATGACTTCATGCAGAAACACCATATAGGTATCCCACAAATCACTGGGGTTTACTCGACAAAAGAAAGTATGTGGCACTTTCACATGTGATCAACTGCAAGCAGTAATTCAAGCAAAGCCATTCTGAAACTGTATTACTAGTACATCTAATATTGTGAAAAGGAATTCGACAGTTCAATAGGCAACATGAAAAGTGATTAGAATATTGCCCCAACAGTGGCAATGAATGAATACACAGTATTCCATAAACTAGGTGAATTTTCTTCTGTCCTAAAAATACATGAACGGTGCCCAAGTCTGACCAAGCATGGATTTTTCCAAAGTCCTCAATGAAATTTTTATTTCTACTGTTCCTAATTTTGCTTTTACCACAAACCAGTTAATCTCAATATAACATAACAATGTACATCAGACCAGATTGATTTGTGGGATCTATTCTGGCTTTACACCCCATCTAAATAAATAACTACAACCCCTTCCTCTACACTGCTAGATTATCCATGGTGCCATTGTAGGTTCTTTCTACATGTAACGTTACTTACTGGTGAAGAGCATACAGGGTCTCCTGTACTGTACCAGTATCTCTCCTCAGACTGCTGGAATAACAGATAGAGACAGTTAAGGTGATGAAATGTCCCTGCACACATTCCTGAAATATGTGTTGTCTATACTTTTATCTCAGAGTTCAAATTCAGAAATCCATTTTATTGTGTTTGCCTCCTCAATGATAACTTGAAAGCATAGAGACTGATTTTACAAGTAAGTCCTTTACACTACAGTTGAAATGTTTCCATGAGCAAGATACAACTGCTCCTTATACTAACATAAATATATTAAGGTCACATTGAGTCAATTGCTTGGTTCAAGGGCTTACCAGTCAGGACATGTTGATGAAGGTTAGACATCCAGGTAAAGTAAGACATGTAAAGTAACAGCAACTGTTACTCAAGCAACTGGATAGAATTTAGAAATGGTCAGATGTTACAGACAGTACTCACTGTCTCCAGTCAGTGTACATGGAGTTTAATGGAGAATCAGGATTAAAAGCAAAAATCTGAATGAATATGGTACAAATTCTCATCCATTCACTTACAATAGACTTTCTGAAACATCTGTTTCCAAATTCTATCAAGTTGCCTGAGTAACTGTAGAAAAAATGGTGTTGGTTGAAATATATGCATTTGGTCATCCCTCCCCATTGGTCTTTTTCTGATCATTGTGAACACTGTCTACTTCTGACATCAACATCATCATCATAACAGCATCATAAACTGACTAAACAGTTTCTTACTGGCTAAAGCAGGTTGCTGCTTCTCCTCCCTGACTCTGCTGAGAGTAGGAAAGGGAACAGACTGGAATGAGAACAAGAGCACAAACACAACACAACAGAGCAAGGAAAAGCAACGGGTAAGAAAAAGAAAGTCAGAAGGCAAACATGTTGATTATAGAATGAATAAAGATAAACTATGGAAATACATGAAAGTTTGTGTAGTTGGATCAACTTGTCAGAAATCTCTGAATAGTCGTTGACAAAGTAAGAGGAAAATAAATGCAACGATCGGGTGTAACTGGGGTGCAAAAGAGAATCAGTATCCGTGTGTTCCCAACTTGTAACGTTTTGGTTTAATAATTTTGGGAAATGACCGACAAGGAAAGGAAAACTTACCTTCATATTCCGCTCAACACTTCTCACTTCCTTTGACACAGTCGTCATATCTCTGTCACGTCGACACAGTCGCGTTCGCTTCAGAATTCAGGAAACAACGTCGCAAATTCTCGACTTCTCAGTACGTCAGACCTAGAAAGTAGGAGACATGAGAACAAGTCAAAATCTGTGAAATACATCCCAGGGTCTCCGATTTAATCCACGGCAACAATACGTTAATAGGCGTGCAGATATATCAACATTTACAAACAAAACTTACTCCCTTCTACTAAGTGCAGAATTGACCTTGAAAGCTAGTCGTGAACAGCGCCATGCCATGGACCTGTTTCTGCTTTATTTAGCCAAAACCTTGGCGCTTTTTGGAGCTCTTACTACCTTTGTTGCGTGTACACAACAGTTAGACGTATAACTATACATAGACTAGTGACTTTACGAGTATTCTAATCCATTTTCTTCGTTTTAAAAGGGAGAGAACAAATTTTCCTACCTAGTTCACGGACTGGAACTTGTCATCTGTGTGGAACCCGTGTCCATGGCAACCAGGGTAAACAGGGAGAAAATCGAACGCAAGGAGGAATGTCCCTGGATTTTCTCTGTTAGAACTAAAATAAATTGTCCCAAACAAATATTGGGTGGGCTTATTAAAGTATAAGCCCCACTTTAGACTTTAGACTGTTGTTTATGAACAGGAAGGGATAATTTACTTGACTTCATTTATTTGACAACAGAACATGGAAGCTTTTTCTGAATACAACGATCGTTTCATCATTCCTGTTCTGTGCCGCGGATGACCACAAGAATAACAACCGGGTTGTGACGGTGAATGAACTTGGTACTATGTCCACATTATATGACATTTCGATGTTGTAAATAGGCCCATAAAGAAGGTTGGGTAATTAGATTAACTAGAAAATGGGTAGAGTTTTGTATATTCACCCTATTACAACAAGCTGTCTGCAAAAGAGTCAAGCCGCTACGCGTTCATGGAAAGGACTACTTTCTATCGCGGAATGACTAGAAAAAGCAATGCGCTCCATACTAATCCATTCAACTATTGTAACGTACTGAATTGCCATTCGATGGCATTGACCACCATTGTTACGCTACAATGCGTATTTCTGTATACTTTACGTAAAACCGAACATTGATGAGTGTCACCAACCCGATATCCTTGGTACTGATTCGCAATCTGAGTGTTACACCTTGTCGTCCCTCAGAAAGCCGCTGGGTAGCGCTTTCCCACCAATGAGTATTCTCACCATATTGATCGATGAGATGCTGCTATTTACATTGCTCCAAAACAAGAAATGTTGAGTATTCTTCCATGCAGCCTTTCCACGTAGAGGTATGTAAAAGTGTATGCAGTTTGATTAACATCCGTACTTTTGCATTATCGAGTGGTGGGGACTAACTGACCCAATAAGAGTAGCAGGGGTTACGAAGGCTGCTCAGGAGATTCCCTACCCCATTACTTAGCATTGGTGACTAATTTTCTGTGTGTGATGTTTATGACTGGACGTGTCTCATGATATAGTTCAGGACACCGGTATAAGTAGGTTTCTCATGTAAGCATTTCTTTTTGTTCAGATTAGAGTGTAAAACATTTAGGTGAATGTAGAGTTTTACCCATAGTATTGTGCTTCAGGTAAAATATACGAGTATACAGTGACAGAATTAAAGGTGGTACTTATATACCATTTTTTATTATCAAGAGCCATTCACGAACTTTTCGAATTATGCTGTTCACACACATGTACACATAGGCACAGACACACACACACAGACACGCACACACACACACAGACACACACACAAACATATATGCATAACTTACATACACACACAGACCACAAAACATAACGTTATCAACGAAGACAACACAAACGCGTAAGTTGATTTAATTTACACTAGCACTCACATATAACGTTAATATGAAAACACAGTGTACACTGTGGGGGAATATTTTAATAGTTCAAAAGAATACTTCAGATCACACATTCATCTGGAGAACAGACATGCCACAAACAAACACAGCAATTGGAAAACACTTTTGCCTACTAATTCTAAAAAATGGTTTAGAAACAAAGTCAAACGTTTTAACGAGTACACGGCAGGTCACTATTTACATATGAACACAGACTCATAACGCTGACACATTCCACAAACTCTACTTTGATATTCAGTGTAGATATCAGGCAACAAATCTATGCGTACTCAAAAAAGACGTTATGTGCTGAAGAAATTATAATTACAACTTACAATAATACTGACTTCATAAGCAGTTTCAAAATTACTATCATTAGCAGCCATACTTGTTCGAGAAATGCAGCTTTCATAATAAAGTTTGACCTCCAACAAAGTTTGCTCATTGGGCCTTCAGTTTTCTCCTATTAGGGGTCTGACCAGTGGAATGGCTGCGAGAAGCGTGATTTAATCAGATTATCTCTCAGTCCAGATGAAGTGTCGCTTGAGTGTCCTCTCTCAAATTTGACTTCGCTGTGCTTGCGACATGAGTTATGAGTGATATGTCAAAGGTGAAGGCCCCTGACTGTAAACATCCCGCCATTTTGTAGGCACCATTAGCGCCTGGCCATCGTTATGCAAATCTAAACAATGTTGAAAAAAAAAAAAGAGACTGTTTACGTCTCAGAAGCCTTCACCTTTGACATATCACCCAGACTTCTTGTCATCCGCGTATGTGTAGTCGAAGCTGTGAAAGAGCTCATCAAACCCACATGAAGAACATCACGGTTTAGGCTTCCAGACATCACTGATGAAGGTGTAGATTGGTCTCAGCATGCTGGTGGCAATGCGGCTGCCTAATCCTGTCAGTAAAATATAGAACGTTAACTCTGATCATCCCATCGGGCATGCCAAGACTGTTACTTTAAAGAAAAGTGAATTTCAAGAAACGTTCTTACTAATGTAATCAATAATCCCTCAAAGCAAGTTTACTTCATAATTCATTTTTTTAAACGTAGATACTATCAGGTATTTAGGTTTTCTTTAATAGATATCTGAAGTAAACGTGCTTTTTTTTAATATAGCGGTCTTATGACACCCGGCGAAATTATAAGACTTGACGTCACCGGACCAGTTCATTCAACGCCGCTGGTATATTGATATTAACGACATTTATCTGTCTTAATTAGTTCAGAGAAGAAAACTGGAATGTGTTAGCGCAATATATGTAATGATTTGGATTGAAGAAGAATTCGGGATTTCCTTTATAGTACAAAAAAGAGATAACACGTGTCCATCTCCCTCATTCACTATCAAAAGCATGCATCATATATACTGGTATCATGAGATCTAAATCTAAATAGTAAGTTCACCTAAGGAAGGATCTCCATATGCATCCCCGCCACAACCGTCTTTATACCCCCAAAGCACATCAACTGTGAAGCTTTATCATTATGACATGAATAAAAGTATTACCATAAAAGGTCAATAATTCTATACCTGTTAATCTCGTTGACATTGATTCCGTGTAAGGAGTTCCGTCAATTTTCTGGAAGAAAATGTAATAACATATTGCGTTCATCATCCCGGATTCGCAAGTATGCTTCTTTTTTTTTAAATATCCTGACTGCGTTGGCAAATCCGTTGTAGGTCGTGTTACGATTTTGATGCCGTAAGATAATCAAGCAGACTGTGACAGTACCAACAACCGACAAGGACATTTGCAGGTAGCATTTTTCGTAAGAAGACATGTGCACGACTATCACAACAATGCCCTCGATTTGCTATCGTACGGCGACCACACAACGGTCGCACGACGTGTGATCCCTTAAGCTAAGGACACAACCCGCCGTACGTGCAAATACGTGCTGTCTACGTGCCAAAATGTCGGCAATCTTTTGGGATCCGTAAGTGGTAAGTACCGCCTCCGTAGGGAATCCGTCGGATTTTGGAGCACGCAGACACGCCGTAGAACTTTACGTGCTGGCAAAACTTTCTGTGCCGTCGGACTGCGGATTCGCCCCCTGTACGTGCCAGTACTGGCGACGCGCCTGCCCTGTACAGCCTGAACGTTTTCAGAAATACGTGGCAGTCGTGGCCTCCCCCAAAAAAAACGTATGGACAAATTGTACGTACGGCGGGTTGTGCCCTTAGCTTAAGCAACAATCAGGACTTGCATTGTGTTGGAGTGAAATAGAAAGACGTATTAAATGCACTAGAAAGAGGAATAAAAACAAAACTGAAAAACTTCCGTTACCTCAAACTGTTGACGGTACCAAGCTTTCTCCTGAATTTTGCATATCTCCATGATGGCTTTCTTCAGCCTCTTCCATTCGTATTCACTACGACGATTACCTGCATCGGGAAGAAGGAAGAGATGTGGCCGGAAGTAATTTAGACATTTTTTTTGTAAATTTTTATTAACTACATTTATTTACATACTCTTAGTATGAAGATTGGAGAGTAATTTGTGTTGGTACAAAGGTACAAATTGTCTAGATTGAAATGTAATGAACACTAACACAAATTATCAAAGGAATAAGACAACCGTTGAAACTAAGTCTTAATATCTTAGTACTATTAAGAAACTACACCAATTAATAGACAAAGAAAGTTATCTCTACTGGAGGGTTAATTGCCGACCTAGCTCTGCAGTGTGCTCCAGACTCTGTTTGTAGTACTTCATGGCCGATGTCGGGTCCCCGTTGTCTTTACTCAACTTCCCGAGGAAGTACAGACAGTCGGCAATATCAGGGTGGCTATGGACACAAGACATGAAATCTGCATAAAAACTCCAGATATATTGATTGATAGTAGATCGAGAATGATGCGATATTCATTACGTAAAATTTATATTTTCTTCCAAACTAAACTAACATCTTCACAATAATTCATTCCTGATCCTTTAGACAAAGCACAAAGACTAGCAAAGCTGGACCTCTGAGAAAAGTGATTAAGATTCAGCCTCCACCAGGCTTTCCTACGGGGGTACGGGGATCGTAGAATTCGGCAAAACCCGGGAAATCGGCCAGAGGAGTCAGTCCACGCTTAAGGGGGCACACACCAGTTTATTTGGGGGTTCAAATGGAGGCGGCACACCCTCAAGTCTAGCGACCATCTCTTCCAGGGAATTATCCTGAAGGAAAATAACTGTATATGGGCTGAGAGGATATACCTTCAGCTACAAGACCAACTGAGTTTCGATCCGTCAACTTCTCTAATTTTGAAAAATTATAGGGAAAAAACATTATTTTCATGTCAAAAATGATGTACAAAATCGGGCATTTTCGCATTGGATAAAACAGATGAAGAAGATTTTTCCGGCAAGCACGACTGATACTGCCAGAAAGAGGAAAATCTAAAGACTAATCCAGCCAATTATAAAGACAATTCTAGTACTACAGTTTTTTTGCATCCACGGCGCGCGGCATTGCAACTTTGCTTGACACAGCGCTTCAGAGGTAAATCTAGGTCACGGGCCTCTTTACATTCAGGCGTAGGGATATCGCGGAAGCAACGCGCGAACCAAAACACAATTTGCACCAAAAACACACCATTTTCTACGCTTTTCAGCCATGTAACCGTTTAATGTCATTTCGCAGGAAATAATGAGAAATGTCAACTCAAACATGGGCCCTCGGAAGCCTTTCGTCACTTTTTGGTCGCGGACTACCACGGTCGCGGAAGAACTGGGGTGTGCACCGTTAGGTGCACGTTTCCCCTCGACGCCGACCAACTCCTCTGGTAGCAAAACTCCCCCAAATTTTTCTCCCTATACTAGCCAGCGTAGTCAGTCTGGTAGAGACTAGCTAAGATTTACAGAGTCTAATCAATTCATTCGATGAAGTATAGCTCTTGCATTTGAAATATGCCTATCTATTGAAATTATAAATAACGTAAATGTTTTCAAGTTACAACCTCGCTTGCGGTATTCACGTTATGACTAAACTGTATATTCACAACCATGATCGTGGCATAGCAGAAAGTACCTGTCATAGATGCTTTCCAAGATTTTTTGTGCTCTTCGTACACGACTGATTGCTTCGTCCGGTTCCTTTAATGCCTCGTGGCATCGGGCAATGTTGTATTGCAAAAGTCCACTGTTGTGTTGCTTCTGTAGTAGTATATTAAAGATGAACACGAAATGACTTCGTCGAGTTCGTAAGTCAAGTGACATTAAAGTTCTTTCTTTAAAAATAGTCTGTCCCAACCTGCTTACTTTTAAGTGATCCGCCTAGCTTTTCTTACTACAGTGACTAGCTAGAGCTACCTTTTGTCGCTAGGTGGCGCAGATGCGAGATAAAGTTTGTATCCCCCTAGTTCCAGTTCATGACGCCAGGATTTTCTGATCCAGACAACCTCCCAAGTCCAGCATGTACTATCTGTCTTCTCAGAAAGTCGATCTACTCCAGTCAGGAAGCGGGACGAGGGGGATACAAACTGAGTCACGTTTCGTACCGCATGCTTCTTGCCGCAGCGCCACCTAGTGGCGACAGGAAGGCCGTGTCATTATTGCCATGAGGAAAGTAGCAGAAAGACTATCGAAAGGTTGGCTATAATTTTCCTTTGGTTTCGTATGAAAAGTACAAAAACACGACTTGTAGAAACAATTGGTTGCACTAGAAGTTCTTGTTGAATATATATTGCCTATGGCGGTCCGGTCCCTTGGCCAATGCCGACGTGATACTGTTTAGTATTGCACATATAATCGTACCTTACAATACCAACCTCAAGTTTCATGACTTTGGCGAGTTCCTCAGCGGTGCAAAATGTCTCTAGTGCTTTGCGGAAGTACTGATTGGCTTCTTTGGCATTTGAGAATTGCCAGCCGATGTCGAGGTTAACAACACCGATGTTCATCAGATATGTGGCACAGTCAAAGTGGTTATCTTCTCCTGTGACAGACATAAATCGGTAATGGTTCATAAGTGACAGACATGCACATACTGATATTTGACTCTTGGTGAGAGCAACTCGACACGGAAGGTGACTAGCTGCTGCCACCATTTGCGCCCTTCGTTTTCGCACAGCCTCACATGCACCCTCACTAGGCGTTTTGCTACATTAGCGACGAACTTCAGCCATGAGTCTTGATGTCAACCGATTTTAAGATCGACATGCAGAGGGTCGAGCGTATTTGTCGTCCACAAATCGACCCTGTCACATTGAACGAGGCTCGGGTGTTTCGAGTCCTGAGTCTTGTTTAGTTGTTAGCTTTGGCCTGCTACCGATAGTCACGAAACCCTTTCTGAATGTTGGCGGGGTAGCAAATTTTCCCAGGGTCTGTTCAATGCATAATTGGCAATCAGTGAGAAGCCACGACACTAATCAATACAGTTTGTATATGAAAACTATGTATAAAAACCTTACCGACAGCACTGGTTATTATGTCATATGCCTTTTGATGCATGGCCAGGCTTTTCTGAAGCATCTCCAGGTATGCTGGCCCCCTCCACATGTTCTTGGCATGGTTGTGATGAGCGAATCCCAGAGAGTTCATCACCCGAGCTTGCAGAACATGGTTGCCGGCAACCTTCACCTGAAAACATGGAATCACAGATTCACACACCCACAAAGGCCTACCTCACAATTCCTACCCGGGGCCCGGCCAGGCTGTTTGCGGAAACGAAAAACTTATGCCGATACATATGCACAAGGCATGATGTTGAATTATCGTTTGTCCGTTTTGTGTTTTTGTTGTCTTCTATATCGTACTTTTCGTTCCTCAAAACTGCCCGGCTTGGGTCTTACCTTTCAGTGGCATCTACATGTAGATGAACGTATACGTACCTTCGACAGGATCTCCAGAGCCTGATCAAGCTGACGGACATTCCGTTTGTAGTCATCGCGAAGACTAAAGTAGATACCTACAAGGGCAGGAAAAATACATTCAGTTTCTACATACATTTCCGGACCGAGTCATACCAAAGACGTTTTAAAAGGGAAAATACTGCTCCTCTGCTTAGCAGTCTATACGTATGGGTAAGAGTCTATGGCAGTTGAAAACACAATATTTGTAGTATAATAGCCCACGTGTTGTGAGTATCTAAGAAATATAATCACTAGTTGACACTGCTCTACACACCATGTTGTGTGTAACACAATGCCACCATCAGATATGCGCATGTATCTAAAGTCCGAAAAAAATTCAAGATGTATTCTGTTTCCCAATTTCCTACTTTGTTGTATAAAGTCGACAATACAAAATCACGGCAATTTTTGTGGTGTCCATAAAACTTAATGTATGTCGCATTCTTCGGTGTTATGGCTATAACATATAACGTTAAGATTACCTGATACATAGTGGTATCTTGCAAAACTCAGTTTGACAGAGTCTTCTTCCCTGTCTGGTCTGGCTTCCAGTGCCTTCCGTGCCTCCTCCAGACGGTCCCAGGCCTCATGGTGCATGTTTACTTGTAGGTATGTCTCTGCCAACCAACACAGCATCTCCGCGTATATCTGTGTGTTCTGAAAGACATTTTGTTTATTACTTCAATGCACAACGCATCAAACAACGAGTACGTCATGTGGACACTTGTAAGACCAGGGAATTTAACCAACATTCCATCAATAATCTGCAAATATGATTTTAGAGAATATACGACAAAACAAACAGTCATCCTTACCTGTTTTTCTGACCGTTCTGCTTGACTTGTGTAGAAAGCGATTCTTTCGTTCACTACCATCATCTGCTCGAGTAAGATGTGGACTGCGCTCCTGTCAGCAACCTCCTCAGCTTTATTGTCTATTAACCAGGTATGGTTGTCATCCCTCTCCTTTCGCCTCCTGTTTTTAAGCACACATGAAGTTTCGATAATTTTACCCAACTTCTGCTTACCAGTAAATGATTTCTTAAAATTGAACAATTTTCCCCGTTAAAAGAAAACTTGAAGGTAATGCTGGTGCTTTTATATTAGTTACACATTCAACGCTAACATCATGAGACTGTTAAATGTAAACAACACTGTTATCCCTGTACCATTCTACCACAATAATGTATCTATTACACCTCTTACCACTCATAGTCCTCCTGGGTCTCTTTTTGTATCAGTGAAAGGAAGTGATTGAAGTTGTCGACATCTCTGCTGTATGAGGCGAGGGCATTTCGTATGTTTCCCTGCATGTTCTGTGCAACTGCCGTCAGTCTTTCCTCGTACAGCTTCAATGGAATGAAAAAAAGAGAATTCCAACGATTTAGAAATACTCGTATAGCAAAGCTGCAAGTTATATGTGATTCTTATTCCAAGAGTATGGAACTATGTAAATTTTGCAGGTACCAACAGAGACAAACACTTGGGGTGTACTATGTCTACTATGTATTTTAAGTGAAGAATATGCATACGGTTTTTAGAATCGAGAAACACTTCTAGTTATCCCAGCACTGATTTAAACATACAATGTCATCCATGCATCTTGACAGTTAAAGAAATAAAATCATTCTTAGAATGCAAAAGGCATGGGTTTTTCTTTTTATGTTTACGAGCACTTACCTTTTGGAACCTGTACTTAGATGCAGCCATTTCCTGGACAGTGACGACGTCGCTGTCGAAGGTGGACACGAAATTCCGCACCACATCGTGTGTGTCATACCGAGGAGCTCCATCGGTGCTGTGCAACTTGTGGCTGGAGTACACAATAATAAACGCTCTACTATAGATCTTTTCATTCTCTGTGTCATTCTCGTTATGTTGCAGTAATAATTATAAAATTCCGATATTGGAAAACGTGCACCAACGGTAAACCGGTAACATCTAGCTTTGCCGTTGCAGCTACAAAGGATGTTTGTTTTCAAAGCGAGTGCTGGTCTGTAGTGACATACACCTTTTTTGAAACGGCCGAAAATTCATGCGTGCGCGTATGTCATTCATTCAAATAAACATTGCCTAATGCATTATGTTGATTGGGCTACAAGGTTGATGAAAGCTCCTTGGTTGAAGATGTACTGTATTCCTGTAGTGAGTTGCTTTATATTCTAAAAGATATATTTCTTTGGTCATAATCCACCTACTTTCCCGCTTTGATCAGACTGCGGGTCTTCAGCTCCCTAAGATGACCCCATACTTGGTACAGCTGGTCAGGCTTCCCGCTGATAATACAGGCAGATTCCACGGTGAACGGCCCAGCAAAGACGGAGACCAACTTCAGTGTGGCCAGCAGCTCTCTGCTCAAAGTGCTGACTACGTCGGTCAGGAAACCACGAATGTCTCCGATCTCCTGAAAATGTATGATGGAAAGATATCTTTCTAACCAGTAACGGAGAAATGCTAGGAAAATCGTATGAATACATAAAGGAATCCTGGGGTTTTCGAGGCGCCATTCTTTATTGACATTCTCTAAGTATGTTTAAACATGACTACCTTGGACGCAGGGTACATAATTGCCAAAACATCAAAGCATCAAGTAGAAGCGGCCAAATTCTGACAAAAAAATGCTACATTGTGTCTATGGGACGGGGACGATACCGACTCCCAACCATCTTTTGCCTCGTCACGCTTCCGGAGGGTCACATGTTCTGAGCTATCTTGAAGAAAGCCAGAAGACTGGTCGAAACAAAATGATACGACTTATCTTTTATCCTGTAAAACACTTATACCCTGTTCCATGACTAAGTATACATATTACATATTAGTTTTACCGTTAGATTCTCCAGCTGTTTTATCATCTCTGCCGGTCGCAGATGGTCCTTCCGAATGGCGCCACAGGCTATTCTGATGGCAAGCGGCCAGCCTTTACACCTATGTGGCAAAATGATATTGATATTATGTTGTGTACTGTATTATGCAGTAATGCATGTGGATAATGAGAATACGTGAAGAAGTAGGCTTGAAAAGGGAATTGTGTGTATACGTCGACGAAGGTTAGACATCCAGGTAGTGATAACATTTCTTCATGTATACATGTTGTATATTGCAAGTGAGCTATAAAGATAATATTGGTACAAGAAGTATTTGCTGAGCAGTGCAACATAAATCCTTAGAATCCACCAAACTTTTATGGGTTACCCTCTTGTTGTGTCACGTCATCCATAATTTTGTATAGTAATATCGAGCGCTTAAATTTAGCAGATTACATTTTTCTGAATGCTGGCAGGTTATACTTTCTGAATTTTATTTTACCTCTATTCTATTGCGGACAATATGTTTCAAAACAAAAATACGCCGCGACAGTTATGTTGCATATAGCACTAAATATCTCCGTATGAAACGTCAGGTTTTGGTAAACTTATGACATTTAAACTACGAGTACGTCAGAATGTATAGAAATGCATATGGTAGTTTTGTAACTTCTTCGACTGAAGTCCAAAGCACTCCTTATCTAACCCACCTTTTACAGACTTCACGGGCCTCCTCCTTTGTGATATTGCTCTTCCCCGCAAGTCTCCTCACCAGGTCTGTGCCATCGTGGTCTGCCAGTTCCTCCAAGTTGACTATGGTCGCTTCCAATGATGGGACGTCACCCAGGCCTGGTCCGCTCATAACGGAGGATCGTGATGTCACGATGACGTGAACCTACACATCAGATTATCATTAATTCATTGTGAATGTTCGTATTTTGCTACGTTAACAGAAGTTGTCCTTGACACAATGAAACTGAAAATGAAGTCCATACCGATAGCTTTGCCTGTATCGGCAAGGTCATATTCATCGAAGGCCGCCGCACGATTTGATTCCGTAGACTTTTCAAGCAGGCTGTGAAAAACCAACCAATCGCACATAATGGATGAATCCTTTTCCATAATTACAAGCCAGTGGAACGACTATACCAAAAATTCCATAAGTTTGCGATATGACGAATGTAACCGGGCCCTAAAACAACGTGTGACGCCTGGTGTACGTTTTCTCTGTAAGGCCTTGTACCAAAAAAAATTGATTACATGGATGACATGCTCTGAGAACCCACAAACTGATGCGAGTGTGCAAATAAAAAACGTTTTGCCAAAATATTACCTTCATTGTGAAATCTAAGTGGTCAAGAAGGTTGAACAAATGACTAAACACACAGAATGTAGTAACCAAACGATAGATTTTTCATTTTTGTTCTTTTACATCTTCTTTTACTTTGTATCAGATATTTTCTGTCAACTTTCGGCACATATGTGCTCATTTTAATACTGGTTTGTGCGATTTACAGTATGGTCAAAAAAGGTTTCTGGAAATGGATTATAATTGATGCGCGATGATCACATTAACGTCCATGAATTGCCAAGATCGGATGGAGGCGTTGGATACGATACAAGAATTGTTCCACTTGTACCTTTGAATTTTGCTTGTCTTGGACCTTTGCCAGAAAGCCGACGAATCTACGTCGAGACTCCGCCGCCTCTAACAGACTGTCAGCATCATCCAGGACGAGGGAACAGTCTGCAGGTGTGTACATGGCAAAGAGTAGATGCTCAAACAGCAATAAGAAACTTCCTCAATCATACCAATTTAACGTAAGAGATCTTTCTATGTTGATGTTGATATCGTAACATCCCTACATTTGTGTTCATTTACATGTATTTTGCTCATTCTCTAGCTGCAGCCAATGCTAACTTCATGGGATCTATCTTTATATGCATTGAATATGTATTTGTATCGGTATGAACTTGTATCTTATACAGTTTGTATCGTTATGCGATTCGGTACCTGCGTTATATGATCATGGTGATTTTTTGTTATAAAGTAGAACTTGTGTGTAAAAAAAAGGCTGAAATGGAGATTAGGAATGAATACTAGATTGACGAAACAAGGCCAACAATTTAAAGAATAGGAACTTGAGATAAAGATGAATCAAAAAGCCCTACTTTAAAAACAAAATTGAAACACGTTTCTTGGTTTATACAAAAAAGTAGAACACGTGTCTTCAGAGTGCAGAGTGTGCCCTGATTGATGTTTTACCTTCACCGTCAAGAGTCCCTATGAGATGCGCCACCGTTGCTTCTACTTGCGTGTTGCCGTCGCCGTTGATCTCAGTGACTCCAAATTCTCGCATGATCAAAGTAAGCATGTTGTCTACACTTGTTACCTAGGCAACATTCAACACCAAACCTTACGTGATTAACCATTCAAACATCAATCAAACAATTAAACCAACAAGCAAAAAGTTACTGCCATCCATTTTGGGACCTCAATGGTTAGCACCAAAACCCCCTGTTGCAAAAGAAGTAAATAACAGCGTTTTTAATTTACCTTTGCTAAGCTGATGAAAATCTCCCTCCTTCTCTGCTCCATCTGCAGGCATAGATGGTGAGCAAAGGTGGTCTTTCCAACGCCAGGAAACCCGTTGATCCATATGATCTGTAGGATAAGAAGGTCATGTTTCAATATGGATTCAGAAAGCATTGTCCAAGTGTCGGTGTAATAATATGTAGACTTACATGCAATTGTTAGCTTAACACTCATCATTGTCTTGGGCACCTTTGCCTGAAATCTTGATGAAAGCTCCTTGCTGAAACATGCGTTATTTAGCTTGAAAATTCCAGATCACAGGCGGTAAGATTATATCTACTTCTGCCGATCAGCGGATTTATGAAAACAAGTGGTCACTGACTATGCATGTGTATGTTGACAAGTATGATAATAACTCGATAAATGATACACAAGGTTCCAGATTGTTCATTAGCCATTGTTTTACGTAATGCATTTTTGTACGAAACAATTTTTTCATCAGTGACTGAGTATTTCAGTTCCTTGATTTATTTTGCATAACGTTAAGTTGATAACTAGTTTATATGATAAGCCCATTGTAGACTCCTTTACATAAATAAAAACAATGAAAAGCGTTGATTGGAATATGTCCTACTTTCACATGTCCATAGTCCCCTTCAGTGATTCTGTTCTTTAAGTTGTCCATGTCTTTCTCCCTGCCGACAAAGTCTATGTTTTCTTTGGCGTTCTCAATATCCATCTGCAGCAAAACAATTACATGACAATGTGTGAATACGTTTGAACAGAGGACAACTTGACAAACGTACCAGCATTTTTGCATCCAAATCAGGCTTCAGGAGACTACATGTACTAAGTCCCAAAAGGCTCGCCTATACACCTGCTACATTGAGGCTTATGTATGTGACATACAGCTGACAATTGACTTACCCGTGAGTATTTATATCACGCTTCCTGTTAATATTGATTTGGAGACTTGTCATTAAGAATTTTATATCTTTGAAATACAAAGTGTACATTAAAGTCTTGCGCTTTTGGAGGTGGTTTTAGATTAGTCTCACGGGTCTCACCAACTCTCACGTCATTAATCTGTTTTAGTTAAGGACGATAAACATAGCGATTACCTCAAAATGGCGTCTGTCGAAATTCTCCAAGCCATCAAACATCTTTAATGCGTTGGTGACCTTCTCATCGACGTCGTATCCAAGGTAGTTATCTGAGACCATTGAGAAAATTGAGAATTAATTGATAAACATTTTCTACACTTAAACTTCAAGTACAAACCTTTCCATAGAACTCCTACTGTATTTCTCAGCAAAATGATGACAGGAGCTACTCTCAAAACGTCGACAGGTATTTTTTTGGTTGGTTGTGTAAAAATGAACTCTAACATCTGATGATTTACCGATTATAACATGCTGAAACTATGAATACTAGTAGATTATAAAGGGATGTTTCATGACTGACCATCGCCAGGACAACGTTGATCAAAGATGTCTCTTTTATTTTGATACTTTGTAAGCAATACATGAACGTCCTCAAGGAAAACTGCTCTTTGGTGTAACACAACAGGTTTTGTACAAGTATGTAGCCTGTGAAGCTACACTAAAAGTGTGTTACACTAAAAGGAGCTGCCGTAAGTGTAACACACCAGCATCACAGACGATCGACGAGACAGCAGTTGGTTATACTAATCAAACTGAACAATCTGTTACATCTAACCATTGCGCACCTAGATGAAAGCGTTGTTTAAATCTTTCTAGTGAGAATGCCCCTGCTAGAATACTTGATGGCAACAAGTTCCAACCGACAGTATTTAACTAATTTGAACAGATCAATTTGTAATACAAATTAGTATGCACAGTGGCACACGTATTGATGATTTTGATATGATTGTCTTACCTGCTTCCAACTGCTTGAAGATCTCCGTTAGATTCGAGAGATTGTCGTACGGAGCCATTTTGTCCTCGCCCCGATCCATGCGGATTTTGTCTTTTACGGTCTGCAGTTAGGGAAAATATTACTTCATCTGTGTCAGTCAAACAAATGAATCATTTCAACTTCAACACAACAGCGTAAGGAATTTGGTTAATGTGTATACAGCCAAATAGATTGAATAGATAAACACATTTAGATAATACATGAAATACTGACAGATCGAATCAACATGAGAGTAAAACTCATAGAAATGAGGACGGCGGTAGGGAAATCATCTTGGTTTTAAAATGAGACCAATTAATTGTTCTTGAACTTGATAAAGAAACACTTCAGAATCTGTGAATCAGCAAGTTGGAGAGCATACCACAATATAAACATTATAAACGAATCAACTATACAGATTTACTAATAACTGATCATAATATCACTGACGTCTAGTAACAAACTTTTAGAGAATACATGGATGCTTATATGAGACAGATATGAAAGAAACGTCGGGAGTTATCTATACGAATAAATTATATTTTAGAGCATAGGGAGAGAAACTGTCATTAACTTAACGTATTATTACGAACCTGGACATCTTTGTCAGTTAGTTCCTGAGATATTTTGAAGATCAGTCTGTGGAGAGGTGTAGTGGCTGCCTGTGTTGTATGCACTGATACCGAGGAACGAGAGGAACGAATATCTGGTTTTTGAGGATCGGCAGCTTCTCCTGTGAGGCAGCAATGCCAACATTTTAACGATTTTTACTATTATAAATATAATGGACTCTGTGTTTGATCTTTTCTTTGTTTATATAACATAACCTTGACTAATTTCCAACCCAGTATTTATATCACAACGTCAGGGACACAATCAGTACTGAAAAAGCGGGGTGCATTGTTCTGTGTTGAGAATATTTACGCTAAGTGTAAACATCTTACCGAATTATCAGTCATCAAACAATTAAATGGCACTCTATTGACACAGCAAGTATTGGGATTTTCGTGTGGTTCTTTACAACAACAGATGCACAAAAGTTAATAGAATGATTTTAAGTCATATAACGTATATCGGTTTATCAACAACTGCAGTTCACACTACAATGCCTAAGGTGATTCCCTAGTGTATTTACGAATTTGCAGACTGTAAGGAACAAATAAGTCCGGCCCGACATTTCGTACCTTTCCTCTCCAGGTATCTCTCCCATCGCCGATAGTCTCTCTCCAAGATTATGACCCTCACGAAGACGTCTTGTCCGACCACTGCCCTCATCTCATCCGTGACGAGCACCTCCGTCAGTTCAGTACTGAGCACGCCGCTCGTGTAGTCATCCCAAAACTCTCGCAAGTAGCCCAGCAGATCAAATGTCAAGTACATCAGCAAACAGCCATCCCTGACGCTTTGTATCCGAGCATATTCTCTCCGATAACGACGGAGGTTTTCCTTACATGTTCTCGAAACGTCCTTCTTTGTCATCAATCCTAGGCTTTTTGCTTTTCGTAACATTTTCAACTCTTCCTTTGTACGTTTTTTCAATCGTTTAATCTTCAGTTCCTTTAGACTTTTTTCAGATGATCCAGACTCAGAAGCCGCAGCGGCAGCAACAACAGGGGAAGGCGGTGGTTGGTCATATTCACCTGGGGCATCAATGTCCAGGTATAGAAGTGCCGGCATTGCTGAGAAAACAGATTGTGTCATACTCACATAGCCTTAAAAAAGGAAGAAATGAAGGAAGGTAGTAAGGGAGGGAGGGAGAGAGAGAAAATACATAAAAGAAAGGACGAAAGGAAGGAAGAAAGAAAGACAGATTTAACTGAAATCACTACAGAATGGTGCTACCACAATAGTCTTGTAGCATGATAAGGGGATTTCTTTTGCATTCAACGATTTTTGTTTGTATACAAACTCGTTGTAAAGTTCACATCTATTATGTACTACCTTATGATTGTAAATAATATTGTATATAATGATGTTTTTATGAAACAACAACATCGGCATTCCGCATGCAAACTGAGTTTACTAGTAGCATCGATGAAACTATATATCAAATGCATTCATCCCAGAAGGACATACTGTGAAGACTACTACCTGATTCTTGATGCTCGGCTTCCCGCTCCGCCCCACCCTTTGTGATGTTTTCTTGTTCAGTTTCGGTACCAGAAGTAACATCCTCCATGGGCGAAGCAGCGGCAGAGGAAGTCAGCTTACTCCTCTTTGTTTCTGACGATTCATGTTTCAATACTGTGGACAGCGCCGATCCAAAGTTAATTAGGGGTTCATGACTCACTGCAAGGTGTATATGGCACAACGCCTGGTTCTTTGCTATAACTAATTTCCAAGCAGATCTTGTGGTGGTTTAAGACAGTAACATAAGCTGGGAAGGAGTTTAGCCTGCTGAGGAGTTTTATTTCCACTGCAAGGTCTGCTTGGAGATTATGCTATAATCAGCTTCACAACCTAATTGGTGAATGCACCTTGGGCAGCTCATGAACCCTTCACCATTAAATGATCGTTACCATCAGTAACATCAACTCTCATAATTATATATAATTCTGTGTTTAAACCTTAGACCATACCATTAGAAATGTATTATTGAAACCTTCTCTGGAACTTCTTGAACACCTGCATATTTGAGGTCTGCCTACCTCGAGGATTACTAATGCTGCACTACTAAGCTAAGTAATCTCACTCAGTCACTCACTCACTCACTCACTCTTAAATTTCACAGTTTTTAATGTGTCAGTCTACTGAAGGGTATCTAGGATGAAGTATGATTTACATACATAATGATGAAGGAAAACCTTTAATGGAAGTTATCAGCTAAATTATTTACTTCACCTACCTGGATGGCACTTACCTGACAGTAACTGCACAATTTTGACAGCAACATCTGTGACTTTCTCTGCAATGTTGTCATACTGGATACGGTGAGCGAGGGTCTTCTTCAACATGGGGAAACGGCTGCCAACCTTTCTGCTGAAGGCTTCAAAGTTGTCAGTGTTCTGATCCAGCCAAATTGGGTGGAATTTCTTCTGATGAAACAAAGACAGTTCATACTCTAGTCTTGGCCAGTACTTGTCTATCAGGTGATTACTCACTACAATTGTAACCAGCTTCAAACTCTCACTTGCAAGAGTGGACATGATTTTATCTGAAATGTTCTCTCCTGCGCTGATTGACACCTCATCAAAGAAGATCTCTTCCTTAGGTAGGTTCTGATCCAGTAGTGCTTTGTAAAGCGGTCGTACAAATGGCTCCTTGTCCTCACCAGCGTGTATGATGAACAGGCTGGGCCCTTTAAAAGAGAGAAAGAGTGAAGACTACCACACAAATGTGATGCATAGATGCGATCATAGCAAAAAAGTTCTTCTGTAATGGAATCGATATCAATCATTGAATCAATCATTGTTTAAATATGTCACTTACAATGACAGTAATTTGTAAGAATTCGACTTGCTGTTGTAAATAGCCCCGCAATTCAGCCCTCCGAATGGCTACCAGGAGGCACGTTAGTCGTTACAAGTTTTCCGGGTTTAATAAACTATTACTCGTCACATTCTCTCAGTGATATTCGAAAATTACAGATTTTTAGAAATAGCAAGGTTCTTGCGAAAATTACCTGAGTGTCGAAGTTCAGCTTTCCGCCTCGCTGCTTCATGCATACCTTCATCTGCTTCATGAATATCAGCCTCTTTTTTGTATGAAAAACAAAGAGATCTCGTTATGTTTTATAAACTGAAGATGGAAAGGAAATGTGCATTAATATTGCAGTACAATATCTTCGTCTCATTTTAAGGTCGTACTAGAATAAAGAAATGAATAATACTACTAGACAATACAAAGTAGTTCTGCTTTCTACTCCAGCTAGGTGTCGCTGTTCTAGTGTGGCAAATACGGTACCAAACGTGACTGAGTTCATATCCCCCCACATCGGTGTTTATGACTGGAGTAGATGAGCGACACCTAGCTGCAATGCGAAGTAGAACAAGTTAGTATCACCGCGAGGAACATGACAGGCGGCTGGGTATCATATCTCTTTCTCTCTTTGTACGTGTATATAAAGAACTTTGTTATCAAGTGATTTGCCTCATGATGCCATTCACTGGAATACAGAATTTCCATTTACCATTGATGAAGACATTACTTCATTTTAGTATAATGAGAAATGAAGTCATTTTATTTTCTAGTTTACAACATACTCACGTTCTAATAAATCCACGATGTCTCTTCGCTCCAGTGCGATGAAAGCCTGCTTGAGTACATCAACAGTCGCGTCCTGTCCTTTCATTTGTCTCCACTTGTTCAGCACCTTTCTGCACCCTTCTGTTGTATTTCCTCGCTCCTCTTCGTCTATTGCCGAGATGTCCGTTTCGCTCAGACCTAGTCTGCGGCCGATTTCTTTCCATTCGTCTCTGGCGTTGTGCACGACGATGTGGAAATAGTTATCCATCTGTGCAAACGTGAATTTAACGTTATCAGTATTGTCATCTCCATTAAACATTAAGGCATGTTTTGTGGTGTGTCTGTGTGTCTGACAGTGTGCAGTTGTCCACTGTGACAGTGTATGTCTGCTTGTTTGTCAGTTTGTCTTTCAGGATATAATGTTGTATAACTTTAGTACTTGCGAATGGATTGTAATGATATTAGGTATGTTTGTAGTTTTTTTTTTCTAGAAAGTCCTTGGAAAGACGAAGGTCAGTGTTGATTTTGGTGCCCCTGGCGTGCAGCAGCGGAACTTCCGGTTTTGTATCTTTCACCCTGGATATTCTATCGAACGTTATGATATTTTTGTAGCAGATAACGTTGCATGTAAAGGAAATAGGTATACTTTTGTCTTCCCCCTAGCAGCTTGCCCTGGAACTGCAGGGGCAATAAATCTTTCAAAAAGGATGTTAAGTGATCAAAGGATATTAGTACAGATAATGTTTCGTGCCGTGGGGGGAGGGGCTGTTGTTTACCTAGTACGTACGACTTATTACGGGTCGCTACCTCACGATACAATCATGATATGTTCCCACCATCTCAATACGAACAACAGACATTACTGCAATCCCCGGGGAACAATACTTCAATGTGAATATTTGTGTCAGTGGTTGCACGCATGCATCCTCACGGTATGTAACGTTAGGTGCAGTATACCCTGCTACAATGATCCTACGATAACGTTACACCTGCAGGCGGTATTCCAAACGGCCAATATTACAGAACAGCGAGCCGCAAAACAAAGAGGGTCATAGGCTTTTATTGTAAAAGTTCCAGAGTATAGCTATAATCTACACAAACTTCGGTTTCAAATGTCAGTTTACAGCGTAAGTTAACGGTACATGAAACAGCGTCATATTCAGGTACATTTTCTATTCCTTTGTGTTCAACGTTGTCATTTTTGGCTCCGTTCCAAGTTTCAGTGTTTGATGGCTTGAGGTCACGGAGCAACTGGGCGCTGCAGTAATGCGGTGCAAAGTACATTTCTCTACTTTTCTCATCTCTGTGCCTCTATGTCTACATTTAGATAGCTGGAGACCTGTGCAAGCTTGTAGCATAAGCATGGTATTACGTTGTATCTCTGTGTGGCCCAAAACCTTCCGGTAAATTAATTGTTTACATTTAAGGTCCACATATTAAAGTGCAAGTTTACAAATTCAAGGGACAGAGTCTACAGCACTTAGCTCACTTAGTGTGGTGTTAAAAATAACAATTCCTTTCAGGTCTATGCATAAGATAGGTGCAACACTTCCAACCTAAGTGAGACCGTTGAACCGCCACTTACCTTGCCAGTCACACCTCCTTTCTATTGTGACGCCGTCTTAACAGTAACCAATACGGGCGTGAGTGTTACAGTAATTACATGGTAAAGTTTAAGGTCAGATGCTGGTGCAAAATTTGAAACACCTTCAACAAAACAAGAATGGTAGGCCCCTACGGCACACGACAAGTCAGCCGAAACCCTCTGAGTCTGAAACCTATAGGTGTTTTGATCCCCACACACCTGCCAAGGTCAGGTTTTAGACTAGAGGACGACGGGAACGTTTATTTAGCGTCTACAAGGTCAACATTTTTGGCGACGCCTCATGGATGGAGATCTCAGGTGCAGTGGTAGGGCTGGGCGGGCTATTATTCAGAAATCAACAAAGATGTAGTACAAACTGGGACCAAATGACCACAGAGCATAATTTCTTTTAAAGTTAAGTCTTAAAATTTGTCATGAGCTAGGATGTATGTTAAGAATAACAATATCAAGTCAGTTTATCATGTTTATTCATACCCTGCGCTGTACATGTAAGGGCTTACTAGTAACTTTCCCTCTTAATTATTTTGGCCACATTTTATCAAAATTATGTGTGACACCAACATGTAACTACGCAACCGATTGATACTACATGTAACTTTATGCCATCAGATATCTTCATCTAATACACATATTAATACATTTAAAATGTTAGCCTAACTGCCAGGACCATGTTAAGTTTTTAATGTGTGTGTAAATGTTTTTAATGCCTAAATATGCAATTCAGCGCCTTAGGGCGCTGCAATGTATTTAGAGGTTGTTGAAACAATCAATAAACGTTATGTTATATATGTAAATACATTTTTGGGTAACACTGGGATAAGTTTTACATTTGATTCTCTGAGTTTGACCAAGGTAGACTAAGATTCACCTAATTTTTTTTGAGAAAGACAGGAAAGAGGTTTCTGTTTTCCAAATTGCAAAAAAAGTAAATAATATCCAGCAGTATTTCATTGACCTGACAAGTGACTGTTTTGGTACTTGACCTATTGAAATCTACTCAGATATCGGGAAAATTCAAAAGATATGGGAAGGTGAAGAAGGAAAAAACACAACTCATAATGAGTGTAGATGCCATAGCAATGATAATATCAATGATGTCATAAACACAGTCCACATCAGTGTATATTGCAGATATTCCTGATGTCTGTCATACATTTTACGATACACAACATGCATCTTATGTACAATATATACTAATGTTAGTTACGTATATGTAGTGTTTATAAATAAACCTTTACTGTATGGATATATACATAAACATGTAGCACTATCAAAAGATTTAAGGTATAAGTTTGTTTTTTAAAGGTTTGTTCCCTTTGTTGATAAACGAGCTTATCATAATTAGAATCTAGGCGACCAAGTTGGTGGGAAACTGGATTTCACATTACATAAAAGCATATACATAACTGTGTTCAAAGTAGTGTTTAAAAAACAACATACCAGCATTATCAACATAAAGGGTAGGAATAATCACATTAATTTCTTCATTCTCTTTACATCTTTATTTACCCTACCAGTAGTTTTGTCAACTTCATCGCCCAGAGACTCTATCTTCTCCCTCTGTAGATCTATCTGACTCTGTGTTTCCATGGCCAGAAGTTTCAGACTGGACAGTACATTGGTGATCTCCTTGGCTTCAGCCTCAGAAACTACACTCTCCTCTGATTGGACAGTCCTCTGGTCCTGGCTCTCTGTGATTGGTCCAGGTATGGCCAGGTGTTCTTTCTCCAGGATGCTGGAGAGGGGAAGGTCATCTGGACTTCCAGGGACTGAAGAAAATAAGTAAAATGTCAGATCTCAGGTTGTTATCCTGGAGACAGCTTCAAGCAACCATTTATGCTAGAAATAACATTTCTTTACCATGGGTACAGACATCAGTGCTGTACTGATGATACCACACAACATAAATATGGAACAAACAAAAGCAACAAGCTGGCTTCAAACTTTCTACCCATTTAAATGCAAACCCTAGCCCTAACACAGGCTGACTTAAGCCTTTATTATAAAATAATAATTTTACAGTACTATCCATTTCTTTGAGCAAGTGTACAATAAAATGGCTATAGAACTTATTTAACACATCCATACAGGGTCCCCACTAGGATCTTAGAAATCGCCGGGATATGTGGTGCAGGCGTGGGCATTTTAGGGTGGTCTGGGGGCATCCTCTCCCTGACTATTTTTATATCTACATGTATGATCCTCAGAAACACCTGCATTTTGAGGGCCAAATAAAGCCAACACTTTCTAATCTCCAAGCGCGGTGGCGTATGAAACTCCTCTGCCAGCTAAACTCCTTCCCCAGCTTATGATACTATCCTATACCACCGCAATATTTGCTTAGAGATTAAACACATTCTACCACTGTTACAGATTCCCCCTTCTCTGATTGAAACACAGTGTAGAGGCCCAAATCACAGCATAGAGGATATAAATCACAGCATACTGGCCCCCTACACCCTGTTCATGTTAGACGTGTTGCTTTACCTGTTGCTGTAGGTGTCCGTGCCGTAGCTTTGTGAGTCCCTTCCCACGTAACCAGCTCATCTGGCTCCTCATACTCGATCTTTGGACCAATCACGTGGTCCAAGGCTTGTAGGATGAGGGGCATTTTAGCAGACGAGATATGAAACACCACGTCTGGTTGGCCGATCATGTTCTTCCTTATCGTTGCCCGCCAGGGTGATGACGCGACTACGGAAGAAATTTCTCTTAAGCTGTATGATTGGAGTAACTTCTGCTTTGAGTCCTTTATGTCAATAGCCTCTTTTGACACAGTTAGGGACCCCGGCACATAGTGATCTTTCTCTTTCTTTGCGTATAGAATGCTGTACTCAACAAAGGTAGCTTTCCAATCGAACTCTGTGTCCTGGGTAAACTTCCGTGTCTTCTTCCCGGGCGCTTTCCACCTTCCCATCCACGATTCCAGCCCACTGATGACCGTTTCCGCCACGTTGAGGTCCTGATTGATATCGCCCACGGTTCTGTAAACGTCGTCGAGCTGCTCGCCTTGATGGAGAAGCTCGTCCGCCGCGGCGCCGAGAGTGTCGTAAGAGTCGTACATGAGACTGAGCATCTCCTGCCCGAGTTTGGACGTCACTTCACTGTTCTGTAAGAGTTCCCTGCTTTGCGATCTTTTTGTCGGGATGAGCCTCTCTCTCCAGAAGTGTTCGAGGGTCTTGTAGACGGACATTGGATTCGCGAGGGACGAGAACCAGTGTATCTCGTCCGGCGTTGTTACGGTTACAGCGCTGAAGATGAGCATCGAAGTACGCCGCTTTACTTCAGTGATGTCCTCAAAATGAATGGTTGTGACAGTGTTTGAAGGGGTGTCGTGGAAAATGATTGCCTCGGCGGTGACTATTAACGTTCCGTTGTAGACCCACTTCCGCAAGGAGTCTTGGTAGTACGATGCCTTCCATTCGCAGATAGGGTACGGGCGAAAGACTACAGAGGCCATTGCTTTTGTCTAACTACCTGGAACAATAGGGAGATAATAACAGGTGTGTTATTTTGTACCAAAATCCATAATGCAGAAAATGGTAACGCTAACGTTACTACTAGATGAGACAGAAAAAAAGGATGTTTGTCTACCTTCGAATTTCATAATACTCTTGAATAGACGAGGTTTAGCTGTCTTAAGATTAAGTAAACTTATGCCACAGATCGTTACTGCACAATATGCTTTCCAAATAGGACCACAACAAAGAACATCTTCGAAACTGACAATAGGAAGTTCAGGAAACAGAAAACATCGATTTGGGCAAGTTACAAAGCTTTTCTAGACCGAATCCGTATATGTACATGAAACAAATCTCAAAGAGATACCTCTTGGTACTTTTTAACTTGAATAGATTCGGGGAGAAACTTCTAAAGGTAACACATTCGTCTACAGTAGAGGAGACTGACCCACGAACTCACAAACACAGCTGAGCAGTAATGACGTAATACTGATAACATCCAAGCGATGAATATACAATCTAATAAAATGCTTTTAGCTTATTAATGAAGAGCAGGTACATATTACAAACGGATATGTTACCACTTTAGAATAAAAGAAAGAATTTTCTGTGCAATTGATTGATAGCTTAGTGGAAGCTTTACGTTGAATTGCCAAAGTATTTTGAATTTGGCAACTTTTGCTTCTCGTTTTGATGCTGCACTTCTAACCTTTAAACTTTACGGGCTTAAAGCACGCATGCGCAATCTGCCGTTACATCACTCACGTGGAAGACATTTTGTGCGCAGTGCGAACAGTTTCTCGATTTTTCTACATCTCCGGCGGAAGAAAAGAAGCATAGGAAGCCAAAATGTTGTCGGCGGCAAGATTCACAGCATCTCAGCTAACTCTTCAGTCCAAGAACTGGACACTTCTACTTCAGAATAGAGGATTTTCGCACGCAACAAAGAGGGTAAGTCGCACATGTGTGTGCGTGCATCATGCATGTCTCACACACAGGTCAAAAATCTGACCGGCTTTAATTTTTGTCAGAAAAACACGTGCTCGTGCACTGATGTTTGGTTGATACCTTCGGTGTATTATGAACCGGATATTCCCACTTCCATTGCTTCCTACTCTATACGTTTTTCCTTGTATGATCAAGAAGAGTTTTGAAAATTATTTGCCCTGTGGCGTGACCACATGCATGCTTCCAGAAAATTATCAGGCTTTTCGGATGGGTGCAGTGATTCTTAAATTTTAGGTTTTGGATTGTTAATGACTTAAGTAAGCCCTTAGGAGAAATAATTTTATCCTATTCCTGCAAAGATAAAACGTGTTAAATCTATTTAATCGTTAAATACCCCCAAAGCGTCACGACGGCCATGTGTGTCAGTTTGCCCTTGAAAGCGCCCCACGCTATGACGACCCCGGCACACAGATTTCGGGTTTCCTCTGCCCCGCATGAATTATAACGCATAACTGAACAGTGTTCTCTTTTGATGATTTGTCATTTGTGTCTTTATTTCGCTGTGGGAGGAATCCCCTAGAAACATGCGTAACAATCTGATGTAAGGAAACGTGAGAGTTGCATAATACTGGGTGTGCAAACCGCTTCCAGCTAGTTTTTGGATGTCCAAAATTTGCAAATCACACAAATGACTCATCGTTACTTAACGTGTGTTCAAGTTGCAGACGACGATTTCTAGAAATTTCTTCCACACAAAATATACAGAATGATTATTACATGCAGGACTACCGTACTCTATGTTGGGGGCAATTTTTTAGAACAATTCTCCAAAAAATGACAAAAGTTACATAATATTCTCATGGGATAAATCCCACCAATATGTAATTTGAGTACGAATACACAGCTGACCAGTCACTTAAAAGGAGGTATTATCTTATATGTTCATTTGTAGCATCTCATTTTTTGGCCACAAAAGAAATGTCCTTTGGGAGAGCAGAGACTGGTTTGGCAATGGGTGTGGTCATGAATAAAGCATCTGATTGGTCGACTAATTGATGTCTACTGTTCTGATTGGCTGTTGTACTTTCAGGTACCATGGAACAGAGTGCTGTCAGACTCCATCACAACACAGTCAAAGAGACATGCGTAAGTGTGAGATTGTTTGGAACTTGTTTGCTCGTACAGTAAACTAGAAGACAGTTAATTGCAAAATGGATAACGCTTCTGTTAATTGCATGGAATCCTCATAATGATGCGGCCCAGCTGAATAACTTTGCTTTGTTGCACAAAATGTGCTGTGAAATGGGGAATATAAAACGGCTTCTGTTGTATATGTACTGTATTCACCAGAACTTTTTTTGAGTCAGCAATGATGAAGTACATGTATATGACTTGATATTGCCTACTGTACTAGAAGTATAGTATTTGTGAAATATCATGATTTTGGTTATTCTTTTTTTTTTCAATGAATGAGTGATCGCTCACTGCAAATGTATGTTCTTCCATAATTTTCACACAGTTGTTTCAACCTCCAGCTCGAAAGCACAAGAACTAAATGAACATCTCAAAACTTAGATTGAAAATAACAACCAGTTAGGTCCATTCCATTTTTAAGTCTCCCTAAGCATTGTCCCTTGTCATAGTTTGTGCACTTCATGATGTATGGAAATGTCCCCATTTGCTCTCAAAGCTCAGACGGTGTGAAAGGGGCAGTGATCGGCATTGACTTGGGCACGACCAACTCCTGCGTGGCCGTGATGGAAGGGAAGGCTGCCAAGGTCCTGGAGAACGCGGAGGGCTCCAGAACGACACCGTCCGTCGTCGCCTTCACGCCCGAGGGGGAGAGGCTCGTCGGCATGCCCGCCAAGCGGCAAGCAGTTACCAACCCACAAGCCACGTTTTATGCTACCAAACGTCTGATTGGACGGAAGTTTGAGGACAAGGAGACACAAAAGGACATGTGAGTGTTTACTTGTAGGACCGTTTCTTCAAAAAACCTTTGTTCTTCATTCTTGTTGTATGTCTCCTTCAGGCCTAGTTCGTATACATCCTTGAAGTTGCAACAAAAGTTAAAACATTATGAATAATACAGGCTTTAACACAAGAAGAACACAAATTGATTCAGAAATCTTTAAGCATTGAAAGTAAAGGACATAACTCACAGGCCTGATAAATATATTTTCAAGATATGCCATAATCAGGCTTGGAAGATATAGTACTATAGATGAAGAACAATGAATGTATTTGCAGGTTTTACCAAATTGCTGGTAAAATTTCTTACAGCTAGCCATACCTCAAGTGACAGGAAAAAGAGTTTGAACCCAGATAGATAAAGTAAATGTTGTCTGATGGAAACCATAATGCTTGTTCTGTAGGAAGACCGTGTCATTTGACATTGTGAAGGCATCCAACGGGGATGCCTGGGTCCAGGCACATGGCAAGATGTACTCACCCAGTCAGATTGGAGCCTTCACTCTCATGAAGATGAAGGAAACGGCTGGTGAGTAGGATTTTGTTTGTGTTATTCAGCTTCTTTTGTGGGCATTGTCTATTGTAAAAACATGTATTAAAGTACACTGCAATGTGAGAATCAAGAGTTGGTAGGGTCAAGGAGGTTGAACCTTGGCGGGATCATTAACTGCACAGTTGAAACAGTAGTCGGTAGATGAAAGAAAATGTATTCCAGTGTAAAGATCATGAGTTCACTCTAAGAGGTTAGTGCAATATCCTTAAACTGGGAAAGAATACAACAAATATTTAAGGGTAGGTGTTTGACTATCAACAACAATATCTGCTAATAATGCCTCAAGATGAATACGTATATTTATGTAGATTTTAAACAAACACACACACTACTACGGTTTGAGACACACTGTCTTTTTATCAACCTGGTAGATGTTGTCTTGGAGTTTCCTTGTCACTTGACGGTTGATAGATGTTGTCACGTCTATTTATGTGTGTTAATTGGATGTTACCAACTTACGGCCTTGTTATGTTTTTCAGAAAGCTACCTGGGTACCTCAGTGAAGAACGCCGTCATTACCGTGCCAGCCTACTTTAACGACTCACAGAGACAGGTATGGTGATCTCGTAAACAAATAGCCCTGTATTCTTAATATCATAGATGTTGTAGTATGTATATACTATTTTCTCTCTGTGGGCAGCCTCAACATTTTCTATAAATTTTGGAAAATGATTTAATCAGGTTGGTATGTAGAATATTGGATGTTGGAAATTCTTTTACACAACCAATTTGTACTTGCTTTGCTTACATTTCGATGTCTCTCCGACACCTTCCTCAGAGCTAATTGGACACACCGAAACATTAGCAAAATTGGTTGTGCAAAAGAAGTCTTAAGTTCCCTACTTTCAAGAAATGTAGTGGACAAATCAATTTTTTTGTCAATAGCATGAACACAGAACAAGCGAACCTTTGCATTTCAGTGTGCAGAGAATGACAAAGCTCATCTTCTATATCCTATATATCAATGTTGAAGTGTTTTATCGACTTCTTCAGGCCACCAAGGATGCAGGACAGATTGCAGGGTTGAACGTCCTGAGAGTCATCAACGAGCCGACCGCCGCCGCTCTGGCTTACGGCATGGACAAGACAGAGGACAAGATGTGAGCCTCTTCTTTTGATATATTAGCAGCATATCAAAGTATCATGGCAGTATTAATGTTTGTGTCATACTTGTTAAAACATGGTGTATTCTGCTGGAAACCTTTGTGATACAGAATACGCAATGTTTTAATCTATAAGTTAGACATACCGTTTAAGTTTGTGTGTCATGCAATGATGGCTATTTTTCGTCAACTGATGTACTTGCCAACATCGTGTGGACTAAAGGATTTATCTGAGCATGGCATTCCTTTTTTTGTTCGAAATCATGATACATTGCTGCTGCACAACAGAATTGTTTCAACTGTAAACAGAAAAACCTCTTTTCCCCTCCTGCAAACTTTGTACCCTGCAAAGATAAATGGCTTTACAATGATACAAATACATGCATACTTTCCACTTCTACTGCAAGGTTAAGACCCTGCAAGAAATAAAATGGATTTACAGTAATAAAAATGCATGCCACTCCCCTGTCCTGTGCCCAGCATTGCCGTGTATGACTTGGGAGGCGGAACCTTTGATGTCTCCGTACTGGAGGTACAGAAGGGCGTGTTCGAGGTCAAGTCCACCAACGGAGACACCCTGCTGGGAGGGGAGGACTTCGACAACACTCTGTTGAACTACCTGGTCAAGGAGTTTAAGAGAGAGGTAAGAATGCTATCTTTCTCCTTCCACACCTTGCAGTGTGTAGGGACAAGGTTTCTATATAACCTTTGTCCATAGCTACACTGGCCACTACAGTAGGGAAATAGTTCACTGTGTATAAATGCCATACCTTTCCTCATCAGTGCCGAGTAGTAAGCAGAGAAAGCAGTACATGCATTTTGTCTAGTCCTTGGTTTTACCCTGCCAGAGTTTGAGCCCCAGACCTTCAAAATGCAAGGCAAACACTCTACCCCTCAAGACCATTGCATCAGTTTACACTATTTAAGGTTTTAGCTGGTACAAAGTGATTTTTCCAACAAGATGTGTATTGTTCAAGAGGGTTGATAGAGTTTACTGTAAAGCCATTGGCTAAAGATTGTTTGTTAAATTGTTTGTGATGATTGTATTTGTGTGGTGTGCAGTTTTTGTATATTCTGCCAGAGGGTGCTTACCATTTGAGGACGGATGTCCTCCATCCCTGATTCCTTGTTGAAGTTTACATAATGCATTGGTTTATTTCTTACATACAATGTATGGTGACATTTCTTCTCCTCCCGTGCAGCAAGGCATTGACCTGACGAAGGACAACATGGCCCTGCAGAGGTTGAGGGAAGCAGCGGAGAAGGCCAAGATCGAGCTCTCGTCTTCCCTACAGGTTTGTTAAAATACGCTTTTCATTGGGTCATTGGGGCAGACTTATGATGCTACAGCTTATCATCTGATAACACTGGGTACTGTAAGTTCATTTAAGTTCGCGAGATTTTTAAGTTCGCGTATTTCACTGAGACCTCTGCTTCGCGAAGTCATCTACTCGCGAACATGCATGTTCAACATCGCCCCCCTCCCCACACCCTCCGTCCAAAAGATCCAGTCTCTGAAACTACGTGTGTACTATGATAACAACTTATACCAATGACAAGACTCAACTGATAACTGACTATTTATTCTTTTCAAACCGAAATAAAAGTTGATTCAACACATATATGATACATGGAGTCATTATTGTATAAAAATGTGCCACTGGCGACCGGAGGAAAAAGAAACATGTCGGCTTTGTTTTATAATAGCAAAACTTACGTACACGCCGTGACATGGCTGCGATAACAATTTACTTAGTACATTATCCTAGTTTAACTAGATTTATACAAGTTACAAACAAAACAAAAAATAAAACTGAGTAGTACTGGCAGTTTTCTCGCCAGGAATTTTTCACAGCGTCGGGCAGGGGTCCGGGGGCCGCCGAAGGCCCCCGGCGGGGTCCAGGGGCAGAGCCCCGGTGGGGGGACCCAGGGGGGCGAAGCCCCCCGGAAGCTCTTGCATTTTAGGCTATTGAGAAGGCTTATTTCATCATTTTTTTAGGGCCATATCTACGATAATCGCAGCAGTCACTTAACTTCTCGTCAGCAGTTTGACGTAACAATATTTCGGGTCAAAGCTTCACAGACAACTAAAAACTCATACGGTCATAAACAACAAACTTTACTCAGCTCAACAGTACTTAAAAATATTGTCCTGGTTGCCATCCGAAGTTGAAGCGCTTGTTTATAGCGCTAGTATCGCTGTTAGCAGCCGTGCGACTAGCTTTTGTTGACGGTCTCCCTGCGTCGCCGCCTCGCCGTTAGAGTTTAGACGATATTCCCACGGACATGTTTCAAGAAAATACCCGGTAAAAACCGCTGTTCCGCGTCAGATTCCATTCTTTAAAACATGTGGGACTCCGTGTTACAATCTAATAAATATTTTGTAGAAGCACCGCTGTGGGAAAGAAAGTCCAAGGAATGTAATATTACGTTGAAGTTCGCTGTAAACTTGCACACGGCACATGACTGAAACTGTAAACAACAGCCGCGTTTGATTGATAGCCGGCGGCCCTTTGATCAAATCGGAAAGGCGCCGATACTGCCCTGGCGGTTTGTGGGCGGGGCCACAAGGGGAGGCTTGTCGGCGAAACTATTAAACGCCCAGGTTTTACATACAAACTTACGATGGTTTGTATCTTACGAATGCCGATACAAAGAGCTTCAAATTTAGAACAGGAATTTTGGGAAAGCGACCCGCTCTTGCTCCAGAATTATGTCGGAAAGAATTGATTCTATTTCCAGCGCTGAAATAAAAATTACGCAACTATCAGTAAGTTGAGTAACAGCCTATGTTGGTCAACCCAGCTCCCCAAATAAGGGCATTCCCCGGGAACTGGCTGTTCCGGCCGGGGAGGGATCCCATCCCACTGATCACTCGCAGCACACGCGCTACTCATTTTATTTTATTTTTTTGGCACGAACGCAGGGCGGCAGACGCAAAATTTAGAACAGGAAACTTTGGAACGCGACCCGTTCTTGCTCTAGAAATGTGTCAGAAATAATTGATTCTATTTTCCGTACTGAAAAAGAAAGACGCAACTGCTAGTAACAGCCTCTGTTTATCAACGCCGCTGTTCCGGCTGTTCCGGGGAGAGATCCCACCCCGCTAATCACGTGCGGGCAAGGCCCTCTCGCGTCTGTGTTTACATTTCCGCGCGCGGGAACGCAAGGGTGGGAGGGGCTGCGAAACGCGGTACGGCGGGCCGGTGCTGTAAAACACCTCACTTCGAGCTGATAACTTCCTGAAACAGCGAAGGCGCGTGCTTGGCACGTGCCTATGTATTTTTACTACGATATTTTTCTTTTATTCCCCATTTTTTTTGCCGCTACGCTGGATGAAAAAGCAGCGTAGCGGGCTTTTTACAGCGTCATTTTTCCAGCCCACAGCGTATCGGCCCGCTATGCTGAAAAGGCCTGGCGAGAACACTGACTGGTCTTTACAAATACAAGTAATGGCTATGGAATTACAGCAACTAAGATTTACAGCAAATAATTTAAAATAGCCGGGAAATTTTCACGACTAGAAACGTGGCAAACAAAACTCCGCTTACAGGCCGAAAAAAAGATTAGCGTCGCCTTTCATGCCGAAAATATTTCAAAATGGCGCCCGCGTCGCTTGTTTGGCGTGGGTATCCCGTCAGCCTATGCGGCAAATGTGATTGCAACATAACAGAGGTCATTGGCCCTGTTGCGTTCCGTGCGCTGCACTGTCGTCAAATCACGACCGAAATGAGCTGAACAATGAGACATTGGCTCGGTAGAAACACATTTTTTTATTGAGTACACCAACTTAGGACATTGTTTGAAGGGGAACTATGAACTGTAAGGTTTAATGCCGCCTTTGACGGCATGACTGGTGTTGCGGTGTGGGTGGGAGGGGGGCACTCGCTACCGGATCGTAACTTTCGAAAAATAATTCAGTGAAACACCCACTCGCGAACTCAAAGATCTCGCGAACTCCCGATTTGCTCAAAGTCGCGAAATTAAGTGCTCGCGAACATAAATGAACTTACGGTATTCAATTTGCATATTACTCTTACCCTGAATGGTGCTAAGAAGAGAAGCATTATGTACCATTCCAGTGGCAGAAATATCCCAATTCTCACTGGAAAAAAAGAATTGTTTGGGAGACTTTGACACAGAAAAGCATGAGAAGGGTTGAAGATATTTTTATGACTTATGTCCTGTTTGTTGGTGAATGTGTAAACATTTGATTTGAATCTCAACTGATCAAAGATGGAAATTGTGCAGATTTGTGTTGTTAGTGGTATTTGTATGCATTTGATTTATGTCTCGACTGATCAAAGCTCAAACCGATCTTAATCGGAAAAAAAGAATTTTGCTGCTGATGCATTTGCGGTATCTCCAGCTTACCTCCTGTGGTACTGTTGGTCGATGCAATGCTAGAGAAACACAGTGACATGCATCGTTGGATGGTTACCTGTTGTGTACACCATCCTGGTTTTACACTGTGACATTAACTGTGCAAAACACACCATGGATGATGGCAGAACCAAACTGCTTTGAATCTTGAAACCTTCGCAGTGTTTTTTGTGAGTTGCAATTTATAGCTGGCTGTAACAGTTTAACAGTAGTCTAGTAGAATTTTGGTTCAGGAGGTACAGACTATACATTGTAAGTTTAACTTAGTAAATTCATGTATATTTTCTGTTTTAAGTGTATTCCTATCTACAACAAGCTTACACAATCCAAGCTTGCCTGTCGGGCTTTTCAGGTCTATCCTGTAACTTGGTCATGAAATTTTTTCATCTGCAGACGGACATCAATCTCCCCTACTTGACAATGGATCAGTCTGGTCCCAAGCACATGAACATGAAGCTGACACGTGCCCAGTTTGAGAACCTCGTGGGTGACATCATCAAGCGCACCGTGCAGCCGTGCGTCAAGGCCATCCAGGACGCAGAGGTCAACAAGTCTGACATCGGGGAGGTCCTCCTGGTCGGAGGCATGACCCGCATGCCAAAGGTCAGTCACTGAACCTTGAACTTTGACCCGTGTTGAGGCTAGGGTGTGTCATGCAATGATGGCTATTTTTCGTCACCTGATGTACTTGCCAACATCGTGTGGACTAAAGGATTTATCTGAGCATGACGTTTCTTATTTTTTGCCCTCATATTTTGAAATTTTTCAATCATTTTGACTCAATCACTCACTTATATAACAGTCACACTTTCAGTCAATCATACCCATACTCACTGACCAGCTCACTATCTCACTCCTCTTGGGCATGTGGAGCCAAACATACATGGAGTTCATACATGTACAGCAACGTTCACATAGTTTTAAACAAGTACAGTCTTTGAATACTCAACTGAGGATTCAATAGAAGACTGCTTACTTTTACAGATAACCTGTTGGCTAACCCTATGACCAAGAGAAATTTGCTGCCATCTGCCTAATCTCCAAGCAGATCCTACTGTAGTATTAGATAGTGTCAAAAGCTAACAGAGTAGTGAAGCCGGCCTAGGAATGGGTTTGGCCACCAGAGTGGCCGATGACTCCCTTTGGCCAGCTGTACTCCTTAGCCAGCTTTGATGCTATCTTATGCCACTGGTAAATCTGCCTGGAGATCAATCTGCCTGCCTTAGTACTAAGTACTTAGCACACCCTCCCCCTCCCCAGGTCCAGTCCACAGTACAGGAGGTGTTTGGTCGCGCCCCCAGCAAGGCTGTGAATCCAGACGAAGCGGTGGCCATCGGAGCGGCCATCCAGGGCGGCGTGTTGGCCGGAGACGTGACGGACGTGCTGCTGCTGGATGTCACGCCGCTGTCCCTCGGGATCGAGACTCTGGGCGGAGTCTTCACCAAACTCATCAACAGGAACACTACCATCCCCACCAAGAAGGGACAGGTATATGACAAATCCTATAGCCTTTCTACTACTAGTACCTTTTTCTAGGAGGTTATGTTTTTGATAGCATGTGTGTAACAGTGTTTGTGGTATGGATGCATTGCTATGAAATTTTATATATGGTTATGGTGACCTATGAAATGAATTATTTGGATTTTTAATGCCCTGGCAGATTATTGCAGATGAACTTGCTTTTTTTGAGCTTATATGTTCTGCTTCATACAGCTGTTTTGTTCAAAAAGAAGTGGCCTTACTTTGCCCCCCAAACCCCACCCACATCAGGTTTTTTGTTAACTTATGTATGGGAGACTTTGAAACAAAATAGCACAAGAAGGGTTGAGGGTATTTTCATTCTTTTTGTCCTGTTTGTAAGTTAAGTTAGTGAATGTATAAACATTTGATCTATGTGGTAGCTGATCAGAACTGGAATTTTGCTGCTGATGCATTTGCGGTATCTCAAGCTTACCTCCTGTGGTAGTGTTGGTCGATGCAATGCAAGATAAACACAGTGACTTGCATCGTTGGATGGTTACCTGTTGTGTACACCATCCTGGTTTTACACTGTGACATATTGCACAACCACCTCTGTAGAGACAATAAGTCTTTTTTTTAATCATTCAACAATGAATGACTTGCTGTGACCTAACAAAATGCACCTGTTCCCTGCAGGTGTTCTCCACAGCTGCAGATGGACAGACACAGGTGGAGATCAAGGTTTACCAGGGCGAGCGCGAGATGGCGGCCAACAACAAGCTGCTGGGTCAGTTCCAGCTGGTCGGGATCCCGCCCGCACCCCGGGGAGTCCCGCAGATCGAGGTGACCTTTGACATCGACGCCAACGGCATTGTGAACGTGTCCGCCCGGGACAAGGGAACCGGCAAGGAACAACAGAGTGAGTTCTTTACATCTTTTCTCCGTCCTTTCCCCTTGATGAGATGACAGCTCCATCCCTAGGATTCAAGGAATCTGGTGGTCCAAGGGCATGCCTTCTGAAGAATTTCTATTTTCCACTTCTTAAGGGGGCAAATTTTATCTTAATTTTTGATAAAGTTAATTTAATTTGTGGCATTGTTGAAGACCAAATTAAAATATTAATGAAGGATTGGGGAATGGAATGGTTGAAAATCTTGTCCATGAATAGCAGCAAAATTTTGTCTGAGGGTGGAAAGTGGTCAGCCCTGGTCAAATTCTAGGTTGTTTTACAAATGTACCTTTGAGTATTTGGGGTGTTATTCACAAGTTAAGTCATTGCATCATAACTAAGGAACTTGTTGATGATAAAGTAGTCTGACAAGGTTGTTTGTATCCTGCACCAGTTGTTATCCAGTCCAGCGGAGGTTTGAGCAAGGATGACATTGAGAACATGGTCAAACAAGCTGAGAAGTTTGCAGAGGAAGACAAGAAAAAGAAGGTCAGTATTGTAGTCTCAAAACCTTCTCATGGTTTTAATAAAAGTGTCAGATACATGTAAATGTATGTCGTGCTGTATGCCTTGAAGTCATTCCCGAGGGGAGGGTGTCATGCAATGATGGCTATTTTTCGTCACCCGATGCAAACACCGTGTGGACTAAAGGATTTATCTGAGCATGACACCTTCACACTGTTACTTGGTAATCTGCTGTAGAAAGGAAATCATAATATCGCTGGATGGTAGAAAGCTACTATAACTAATATCCATTGATTTTCCTACCTGATGAAAATATTTGGATTATGAAATATCATTAGCAGAGATCATCTTGTCACACAGATTGGTAGGCAAGGAAGTTAATGAAATTTTTGTATGTGCACTTGTAAACTGTATGTCTGAACCGTATATCTCATGCCCCCCTCTGCCCACCCTACCATAGGAAGAAGTGGAGGCAGTGAACCAGGCTGAGAACATCATCCATGACACAGAAGCCAAGATGGAGGAGTTTAAGGACCAGCTACCACAAGACGAGGTTGGCTCATTGTTATCTTTTATGACAAACTACACACTGTAATGTTAGCATGTATGGTGTAGCCTCAGATGTCAAATCTCTGGGTGTTAAATTTAAAAGAACCCAACATACATGTCAAGGAGAGAAGTTGTGATACAATATGCTTGGTTGAAAATACATTTTGTATGAACCATAACAAAGCTATACTGCACAAAAATTGTCATATTTCACCTCATTAGTGTCAATTTGTTGTGTCCTGTAATGTCAACATTACACTGAGAGAAATTTGTAATTTCATTCATGGCATTGACAATGGCAGCACTAAGACTCTTTATTAAACTGGTTACAACTTGGTCTTTTTCAAGAATCACAGAGTTGGACCACAACTTTTTTTTTACAAATTTTCTGTAACTGACAAGGGTATGAAGAGATGAAAAGTACTTTTTGTAACTGGCTCTACCATTGATAAAAATACAAGGGTATGAGAAATCCTTTTTGTAACCAGCTCTACCATGCATTGGTAGAAATTAGTCACACATATTCTGTAAAGCAAAGATATTTTGTCCAGCCATAAGATGGTTAATGTACCTATTGTAAGGAATTGACTTTTTCCTTTCCCCCCTGTAGTGTGACAAGTTGAAGGAGGAGATCTCCAGGGTTCGTGACCTGCTGGCCAGGAAAGACGAGGTGGCGGCAGACGACATCAGACAGGCCTCCTCACAGATGCAGCAGGCTTCCCTCAAACTCTTCGAGATGGCGTACAAAAAGGTGGGGCAGTAGTCCTTACATTATATACCACAGTATCTTGTAGCCTTAACTATCAACTTGCATGTCACTTCCACGTTTTGTACAAATGTATGTAACTGTCTTTCAACTTTACCTGTAAATTGTTTTTTGTGTGAAAACTTTCGTAGAGAGGAACTCATTGTTACCAAGTACATAATGAGTATCCTTACTAGACAGCTTTAGATAATGCATGGATTTACATGTAGATATGCAATGGTTAAATTATGTGCTGCATAGCTGCTGTGTTACACTGAATGCAGGTTATATTGGAAACACATTGCAATACAAATACAGGTACTGTACTTACCAGTCATTGATAGTATTCTGTTTAGTCCTGACAAGTTTTGAGGCTGGTGCATCAAGAAATTACTGTAGAAGTACAAAGATTATGGAGGTTTTAAGGATCAGGAAATCTAAAGCAGAACAGTCAGTATAACCCTGATTGCATATGGTTACCAAAACATTGCATAGGTATTGAGACATTCAATGTTAACCACTGAATTAACCTGTAACGTACATTTCTCTATTTAGATGGCAGCTGAGAAGGAAGGTGGACAGCAACAGGACCAGCAGCAACAGCAGCAAGAAACAACAGACAGCGATAAGGATAAGAAAGAGGATAAGAACTAGGCAGATTCTAGGTTGTTAAGGTTATACATTTAGTTTATGTGAAGAGACGTATGCAGACGTATACAAAATGTATTGCTCTTTAAAACAAATACAAAGTTACTACCATAATGTATATGGCTATGATGGGAGGGGGGGTCTTCACAACCTAGTAGCGGTAAGTGTGAGCTGTATATGTGTGACTAACCTGAAAATGGTGATATACTGTTTTTTCAAATAAAAGAGAACTTATAGAAATCACCTGTTTTGTCCCTTTGCATCTAACTATTTTTCTGTTTGAAATCTGACAAAAGTGATCTGTAGACGAATGGTCACTGTTCGGCACATTGTCAGAATTGGTTTGGAAAGTCGAAACTGGCTATCAGCTGAAATATGCCATATAGGTTATGTAAGATGTCTTTTAGTTAAGGGAAAATGAGGAGGGATTTCTTGTCAAAATTTGTACAGATTTGACTTAGTGTGTAGCTCATGACACGACTCATGTATTCTCAACATTGTCTGTAGTTCCAAGTAAATCTGATGTGCTTTTGAGTAGTCAATTCCTTGACTGTGTAACATAACTACTACAATTTGAGATATGGAGAATAATCGCATGGAAATGTACAAAAAATGTACAAAACAAATGTGATTCTGGTATGCACGTACACTGTTGATGTGGCATTGTTTTCACCTTTAAGTTACCTGTGGAAGAGTACCTATTTGGTGCAGTACTATACATGTAGCTGTAGCTACTATACAACTTGTGAACTTCTTTCAAAATTATTACTCCAGAAAAACAAGTATAAAATCTGTCACTTGGTAGAGATTTCCTATAAAATGAGGCGAAAACGTTCAGCCAGTTGAAGGTAAATAAATAAGGGGAAAAATTTAGAACACGTTTTTCTGCTGGAAATAATTCTGAAATGATAGTAGAAAATGAAGCATTTGCTTAGTTTTTTATTACATGTAGGTCGGAAATTTACCATTCCAAGTACATGTATGACCTCTATTCCCCCTATCTACAGTTGATGTCGTCTGTACAGTTATGTAGGAGATACATGTACATGTTAATGTTGATTTTGGGTATTTGTATGATGAGCCTTTTGGTAGTAAATGTGAAACCCTTCATATATTGTGTCATTATTACCTTTGTTGAACAAAGGCTGTATTTAGGGTGCCAAAGGGAGCGTGTGTGAGAACGTAAACAAGTATTTTGGCATCACTAGTTGAAGAAGTCCTGGTATGTTGATTTTGTGGCTTCTGTAATCTACCATAGGTTCCGTCCTGGCCTCAAAATACGCACGACGTGTGACTTGCGTCGCAGTACCTACGTAGGGAAGTCCTATATCTTTGATAGAAAGTTGTTCCAGGTAGCATTTCGGCAGTAATTATGCAAATGTAAATTGATCACAAATTTTGTTAAATAATGCGGTGTACGTGTGTTCAGTCACGGTCTGGGAGTTTTGGACTTTGACCCAGAAGCTTGGCCTTATGACCCTGTATCGTTCCTCATTTTGCCTTTTGAGCTTTTCACCTGGCGAGTTACGCAAGACTAAGAAATTGCCCGCTGAGGACCACTTTCTTAGCTGCCGAGAACATGTGATACATGTCATGAGACGTACTGTATGTTTGGTTACTCAAAAAAAAAAAAAAGTTACGGTAAGGTTGTAACATCTATCAAACAAGCATGGCGGCCTCACGTCTATCCAGTCGCCCAACATCCCCCAGGATGTCTGTACAACTGCCCGATCTTACTGTACCAGTCCAGCCAAGGACAGTGGCTGTTGTCAACAGAAATCCAGGTAAGACTGAATCTTATTCTTCTTCAGACGCTAAACACGGGGACCCTGAAAGCAGGGGTTCGGAGTATCTATTTACCATCACCTAGAAGGGATTTGTGATACCTTTTGTGGGTTCGTTTGTGAACTTGAAAAAAATATGGATAGGTCTCTTATGATAAATATTTCTCGTGGGGTTAGGTGTGTTCACGGCAAAATAGTGTTTTGATTAATCATGTGTGATGCAGTGTCAGAAATCCTTGTTTTGGTATGTTCTGGACAAGCTATGGCTGATGTCACGCCATGTCATAATCTATTAGATCTTGGGCACGTGAAGTAAAGTTAAAGTTTCTCCTACGTCCGTGACATGCATGGGGGTGGTGCTCCTCTCCATTTCTGTAGCACTTGGGCCTCACATTTGTGCAAGACACTACAGCAGGGGCTAGTCCACTGGTAGTGATGCGTGTTTAACACTTGTACTCTTCTTTATTAGTGCTAAACAGATAGAGCAGTTTTGTGCCATTGTTTTAGTCCATGGGTATGACCCGGTAGCAGTACACTCCCTCCACCACCCAACAACCCACCCCCGTACAAAGCGAACACTCAATCAAGGAATTTCACCGGTCAGTGAAAGCCGTGGTAAGAGCACAAAGTAGGGGGCATAGCGAGTATTTGGTTCCGAGTCCAACACTACCAGTTACTAGTACGCCATACCGACCCTCTGTGAAATGGTATACTCAAGTTTTACCATCACCAAAACGGTTATGTTTGGGGCAACTTTTGTAGACGTTGTTTTGATACGCCGTAGCTCTCCCGACGATAGCATGGTAACCTGAAGCACATTTTTGTAAAGGGCACCATTTCTGTGAGTGACCTTTTTTGTACCTTCGTGGCGCCAGGATAAGGTTAAAGTTTCACCAAAATAAACAAAACAAATGCACCGGGTGTAATTAATAATCTGGTCGCGGCCATTATTTACCTAACCAATTACCCCACTTGACATGTTTACGTGTGACGGTTTAACAGCTTTCTAGGTAGCGTTCGTGGCAAACCATGTTCGCAAAAGATAGCTTCCTCATAAATCTAGATTACAGGGAATATATTCCAATCAGTGTGGTAAATTTGACCCCAATGTTATAGATCTATAATCCCTGACAAATTTCGTCTAATCTATTTGTTCACTTATTGTCGATAGTGCAAATTGCTTTTTGTGCATTTGGGTAAACAACTCATTACTTTATAGGGAGACCATTATGATATGTTAAACTAGGTTATACACTCTTAAAACATTGTCATAATGGTGACACGGAGTCACGATATGGGTCTATTTGCAATCACACCTAAATTTACCAGTTCCTGACGTCATGGAAGTTATAGCTGTTGAAATGCCAATAGACCGTCCTAGTGCCGAACCGTCCTGATCGGAAGAGGCCTAGAACTGTCTAGGTGCGTAAACGTCCAACATTCAAAAGAAATCGTCTCAGATAGGCTATGATCATGGTTATGATGATAAACATCTTTGGGACATATGAACAATTTTAGTGTCTTTCTCTTCCAGCAGGAAATGCTGCAGCCTTTGACCTGGGAGAGGCTGAGAAGCAACATCTTGTGGTGGGATGTTGTCTCCACAGAATTATTACTCCTCCGTTAAGGAAATATGTCAATTTGACTTTGCTAAAATCCTACATTGACATGAAGACTTCTAATAGTATACAAACTCAGACATTCCCCAATCATATCAAGAACTACAAAGGGCACAGGCTTAACTACCGCAACATCAACAACAACAACAGACACAAAGCAGCAGAGAACAAGTATGACTATAGGGTATCCAGTCATGTAGACTTTGCCAAGCTGTTCCTACAGCCCTTCATGGCACACATGGCGGGGTTTGATGACTCCTGTGACATGTCGGCATTATTGGGTCTACTCTGCCAAGTGGAAGACTTCGGCCAAGATGTTAGGGATGCTGCGTCTAAAGTACGGAGTAAAGTACGGAACAAGTGGGCACATTGTGACTTCAGTAGCTGGACACAAGTGCACTTCTTAAGGTTGGTCTGATGATTTGTATTTGGTGTTTTATAGAAGTACGAAGTGTTTAATTCCTATGTCATCTAGCTCGGTTTATTGCTACTGTATTGGCTTGGCTTCCCTTTTCATTCATTATGCCGCATGTGGCCCTCTGTTTATTTAGTCTAATAGTGTATAGATTTACATTGTACTATTTCAACCTAGGGAACACGCGAACCTGGCTTGCGCTTGCGAGGTTTGATCCACGCACCCATACGGTTATGAATAAGTGTAATAGTATCTTGAATGTGCTTGAGGTGCGGCTCTTTTCAAACTCTAGTCCTCCAGGTTTACACCCCATACACAAAATATGAGTACGGCCGGGCACCGACTTCATTTTAAGTCGGAGTTAAAATCGGCCGGGCACCCGGTAACAAATACACGCCGTGACCTATCCGCTGGGTACACCGCGAGGAGTGCCTCCTTCCGTATCCGGATCGGGCGGCCCACCGGGGCTTAGGAGTCCGGCCGGGGCCACACCCCTGACTTGCACCGGTGCAATCGAGACCTAAGCCTTAGCTAAATACATACGTTTAGTTAAAGAGAGGGTTGTTTATCAAACTTCTGTGTTGTTCGTCAAGCCTCTTCCTTAGATTTGCTTGACTCATTGACTCAACGAGGAAGAGCCACACACTTCTCCCATTCCTCTATTCAGCTTTGGAAACCTCCCCTAACTTCGTTGGGAACATAAGGGCCAATCTGTATTTAGCTACCTACATTACCACACTCACTCTGTTGATATGAGCTGTACAAATGTGTTTGGAATTAAGATGTGAAATGACTATGTAACCTATACATGAGCACCGACATGAGCATTTATCTCGTAATCGTAATTTGTCAGAAGCTGGTACTGATCACAAACAGCGAAATATAAGCAATAGTCCCGTCCTTTGTACTTATCACTGGCACAAATGATAGAGAATAACTCCTTGGTAATGATCACTAACACTAAGAGAGCGCCAACATCCTATTAGATTGTTATAAAGATTTCCAAAATGTTAGAACAAAAGGCAAGAAACAATCTTGGTAATGTGAAATTTACTCGACTAACACTTAGCGAGAGTCAACATCCCTGTCCTTGGTACTGATCACTAACACTAATGGATAACCAACATTCCTGTCCTTGGTACTGATCACTAACACTAATGGAGAACCGACATTCCTGTCCTTGGTACTGATCACCGATACTTAGGGATCAGAAAACTTTCATGACATTAGTAATGATCTTCAACACTAAGGGAGAGCCAACATTCCTGCCCTTGGTGCTGATCCCTATCAATAATAAATGAAATTTAATTATTATATTGTTTCCTTTCCTGAAATATATCTTATGTAGATGCTTCCAGCTGATGCATGAGCTTGTGAAATCACTGAAGTTACCCAGCTCAGTTGAACAGAAATGTGTACAGGACCTGGAGGATTGGGAACAGAGAGGTAACTTAAAGAGAGATTCCGCATTTGATAGCCTAATACAGCCTGATTTGTACTGTTTCCTTGTAAATGAAGACATTTTCATAGTTGTAACACATGTCGCTTAGGTTGAGGTTAGCACCATCATAATCGATCATGCAAATCAAGGAAAATGTGGCATGTGACATGATGAGATGGTGTGAAAACATATTTTGATCCTACGTAGACAATGGAACTATTGTGGTTTTCTTTAACATTCGGAAAAGGATGTAGAATCCGTGAAACTCCACATGCTATTTGCCATATTTTTTCTACTTTAGGAGTGCAGCTGATATTGGGTCAAGTCATTGACAAAGATCTACTGAGAGTAGTACAGCAGGATGTGGCTGAAATGGAAAGCAACATTGTCAGATACAAGGACGGAGAAGTGCAAAAGCTTGCAGAACAACTCAGAATGCTAAAGGAAGTCTTAGCTCAAACAGAAGAAAGGTTTGAACAAGATCGGACAACTTTGAGAAGGAATGTCGACACCCTGGGAGAGAGTGTAACAGAAATCGAAGGCCGTGTAACAACTTTGGAAGGTGGTCAAGAACAACTGGCTGAACAAGTACGGTCTCTTGAAGACAGGGAGTCAAATGTTGAAGAACAAGTAGATGCATTGACTGGGAATGTAGAAGGTGCAGATAGACGTCTAGCGGACTTCCAACAAAGGCAGATGGATGTCAATTCTACTGTAGCGGCAGAACAAGCAGTTCAAGACGAAAGACTGCAGACAGTGGAGCAGAGAGTGGATAGTGTGGAGTCATGGCAACATGAAGTTTCTGAGTCCCTGGAAAAATTGCAAATTACTGAAAATAGCGAACCAGGAATGCCAACCCAGGGTTTATTCAAGATTCCTGATCGAAACAAGTGGTTTTCTGGCCGCCAAAATGAGATAGAAGATCTAAATGCAAAATTTAACATTAACGACCCAAGCACTGTTTCCAACAAAAAGCTTGCCATCTGCGGTCTAGGGGGATGCGGAAAGACATGCTTAGCTATTGAATACTCGTGGAGATTGCAAGAATCCTACCAAGGAGGAATTTATTGGATGTCAGCAGAGAACAGCAGGGCCTTTGAGATTTCTCTCAATGAAATTGCACTTGACGTTGGGACAGTTGGCTCTAACTTTGATGATACCCTTGCCAGAACCACAAAATGGCTGTCATCTCTACAGCAGCCGTGGCTTCTCATTGTGGATAACATGGATGAATTCGATGTTTCATCTGAGGTACAAAAACTTCTGGAGGGTCACTGGAAGCAGAACTCCAAATGCCACATCCTGATCACCACTCGTCGTGAAGTTGTTGAGATGGTGGAGACTATGGGGTTTGAGAGAGATAATTGCATAGAACTCATGAGTATGTCTGAAGACGAGTCATGTGCATTCTTGATTAAAAGAACAGCACAGCAGGAGGAACAGTCAGGAATGAGAGATCTGGCTCAAGAACTGGGTGGCCTTCCTTTGGCCTTAGAACAAGCTGCTGCTCACATCAATGCCTTGGAATGTGCATTTGACGATTACTTGAAGCAGTACAAGAAACAGAGAATGAAACTTCTCAAAAGACGTAAGGTAAAGGCTCTGACGTCCACCACAGACAAAGATCGTATGGCTGTACACACAACTTGGTTGCTCAATTTCCAACATATCCAAAAATGTGAGGACGCCAGCTTGGCAGAAGCAGCGTGTGCAATGATGAATATTGTCGCCTACTTGGATCCTGATGACATCCCAATTGAGCTGGTCAATATGGGGGAGCCCTGTGTCGGTCAGAAACCACTGGCAGAATACGCCGACTCTTCTCTTGGCTCAAAACAGATTTTTGAAGTCCTCACTCAGTTTTCACTACTTCAGAGGTATGGCAAAAACTCCTGGTCTGTTCATCGACTGGTCCAAGAGGTTATAAACAGCCGTTGCTCTGGCGATGATGAAAGGGTCGAATATCTGCAGAGTGCATGTCGGATGCTGTTCTTTGCTTTCTCAAACACAGGAAGTCCCCAAGACGTCTTATATCAAAGAAAGGAACAACTCTCTTTCGGGAAACTCGTGCTTTGGGGTAAGCTCGCACGACATGCCTGCGCTGTATGGAGAAACATGACTGCAAAGCTCAGAAGTAAAAACGTTGCCTCAAGATTGATATTGACAAAAGAAGCCGCAGCTGTAGCACACGAGGCATCTGTGTATCTGAGCTTGAACAAGCAACACATGGAAGCATCCCAGGCACAAAAACAAACACTAGAATGTGCTGCTAACATGGAAGTAACCGACAGTTTCATGGCGTACATCACAAGTGTACATGTTCCACTGAGAGAAGAATATCAGAAGATGCTTAATGCTGAAATGGCAAGTAAAGCCTTAGAGGAAACAGATGTCACGGAGCATGGAGAGTGCCAAGAGAAGGAAGACCCAGAATCTCTTCGTCAGCAGGGCAATAGTCTGTACAAGAGCAAACGATACAAAGAAGCTATTGCTTGTTACACAAGGGCAATCAACATCAGTGGTGACAATGTTGATGAACGCTTGTACAGCAATCGGTCATTGTGTAACTGGAAACTGGACAGGTACAAATTGTCTTTGGATGATGCAGACAAATGTATTGAGTTGAATAGTAGGTCAGGAAAGGGCTACTGCAGAAGAGCATTTGCTCTTGCAGAGCTGGTGAAGAAAGACCCCGACTACTGCCATTATAGTGGTGCTGCTAAAGCTGCTGCTGCCATGGCCATTCACCATGAACCAACATGGAGGTCTACACCTGCAATGAAGAAATACTTTTCTGGATTGAATGTCAAAGAAGTGTCCAATGCAAAAGAATTGGCATTCGTCTTGTACAGCAAACAGGCCGGCACAATTGTGCTGACGGAAAGTCAATATGAGCTGTATTACTTAGCCATTATGGCTGATGTTCAAATTGTGGGTGTGAAAAGGTTTACCGCTGTAAATTGCAAGTATGGAATTGCCTGCAGTCCACTACGCGCAGGTCCAGTTTACTGTCACTTTGAAAACCTGCATTTCCCTCAAATGTCTGGAGGACTGTCAGTAGACAACGATTCTATCACAACACTGTACAGATGCCAGGCATCTAATGGTAAACATGGCTGTAAGGTTTTCCCAAACTGCAAGGGTGGTCCTGGGTGCATAAATGATACTCTTCCAGGCACTCCTTGTACAGTTACTAATGACTGGTTTCAGGTGACCTTTCCGAACGTACATGGAGAGGGTGGCTATCCAGGATTACTGGTATGTATGTAATCTTTAAGTCCCTTCAGTATATCATAAAGGTGTTTTTGCACATACACAATAATGATGGTTTTTGGTCCATCATTATACAATAATGGAGGTCTTGTGTCTGTGGAGAGCCATACCCCAGGCACGTTAAAGAACCCACCACACGTGCGATGGTGCGGTGTGAGTGGTTAAAAAAACCTACAGTCCCTGGCCGCACTTGGGGCAATTACTGTCGTATTGAGGTCATTAGGCGCTGTATACAGGCTGCCATTTCAGACCCTTGTGACTTAGCCCCGCCTATTGTAAGCTCCTCGCAATCCAGCCCCTGGCTGCAAAGAGAGAGTAGTCGGCCCATACAATACAATAGAATAAACATCAATATGGATAGATCAAGACATTCATTAGCATAGGCAGGCAACCAGTGTAATAAAGTGTCACTACAAAGGACATAACAATCACATATTAGCATGATGTTGGGAGATTTCTTTAAGACAATGTGTAAATCTAAAAAAGGAAGTCATATGAAAGCCATTACCTTCCCTTATTTGATCTCACACATAGGTTACAAGAGGTACTCTGTATGTGGATCAGTGCCTCATGGTAGACTGTGGAGGAGGGGGTTTGCTGGTGGAGGGAGAGGAGTCCAACTCACATGCAGTTGTGAAAAACTGTGAAGTGATGAAGAATCAGGTGGGGCTGGAAGTCAGGAATGGAGGTAAATCATATTGCACTGGATGAACTGGTGAAATGTCCTAGATAGATATGAAATTATCGATCCAACACACATGACAGACTTCTGTTTTTCTCAGTAATATGTTGTTTCTCTTTGCTACAAAAGGTACTTTGGAAGCAACTGGAAACAACATTCACAACAACAGGATGCATGGTATCCTAATTGGACCTGGTGCTTCCACTACACGTATAGTTGGAAACCACATTCACAACAACTCAAGGGAGGGCGTCCGTGTGTTCAAAAGTTCAGTTATCACCATGAAAGGAAATCAAGTCGACCATAACGGTGCCAGTGGGATCTCGGTAGACTCAAGTACCCTAGACCTTCATGACAATAAGGTTGCCAACAACTGGTTCTGGGGGTTGTTTCTCAAAACACACAGCTCTGCAAACATCTGTAGGAACCTGGTCCACTCAAACAAGTGTGGCGGCTTGAGATTTGGATACAACCAATATGGAAGGCTGTTGATCGATGGAAATGTGATTAGAGATCACACAGGTCCAGCTATATATATGCTAAAGCCTGTGATGCTCAATGACCCAAATGTGAAGTCAGAAGAATTCTTAGTACCCCCTATCATCACTGACAGGAATGTCTGTCAAAGAAATGACACCAAGCAGCAGCATCCTTCAAAAGCTGTGGCATGGCTCCCAGTTGGATGCGCCTTCTGTGGTGACCAGCAGAAGAAAACCATGAGCTGTGAGAAGTGCTGTAAAGCACAGTACTGCTCAAGGGAGTGCCGGAAACAACACTGGCAACAACACAGAATTATTTGTAAAATCATACAGGGCAGTTATTCTTTCAGAGTCTCCACAGAAAACACAGTTGATAAGCTATATCCGTCACATACATGTATTAGAACCTTCAATCCTGAATTAAAGGGCATCAAGCAAGGCACGCCCCCTGACAAAACAGGAAGAAGGCGGTTCATTGTGAAGATTCAATCAGGTTGGGAGTATCAGTCATGCAATCCAGATGTAAACCTGACACTGTATAACCAGACTACTACCCTTGACCTTATATTCAGGTATGTAACAATGATTCGTTTGTGATGTTTAAGGCCACACAAATTCATTTTTTTGGGTGAAATTAAAAACTGGAGGAAACTTCATGGTACCTCAGTTTTCATAATTTCAAATAACTGGATTCAATTCATCCTCCAGTCCTCCGTTTTCATGATGTTATTTTGTTCCAATTCTACATGCAAATGAAGGAAATGAAGTCGTGTGACCTTAGAATCATTATACTACCAGTGTTCAAGATAATTTTCAGCGAGGTAATTTATCATTTGATTTATTGCGATTTAGTTCCTGTGCTTCAAAAAGAACACAATTTAACAGCTATCAATCATCATTCAATCACCATGATGATAGAAGCTTGACTTGAGGAAGCTGGTGGCCATTATCATTTCATACAATAAAGTAGTGATGGTAAACTATCACGATATATATGATTATTGGCTTGCTGAAGTACACATTTGGGCCATTGTTTCTTCACATCATATCAGGAACAGCCAGGTGTACCACATCATCATGGAGTGCGGAGTACTGGGAAGCAACCACATATCCTCAAAGAAGATCTACTGTTATGCCAAGATGGAGGACAACGGGAAATATGTCCGTATTTACACAGATCATCTGGCACCACTACAGGAGTGGTGATGTCATTCTGTTAGTAAGAAGTAACCAACAGTTGATGGCATGGACACATTCGTTGCAGGTCATTGTTGGTTGTTGTAGAGTTTTCAGACAAAAACATACGGACAGCCTAAAGGTAGCCGCGGTCTTCATGATACACTGTATACCTTCCTCATAGATTAAGAGGAAAACAAGACCCAACAACTGTTTTCCATCAGCGCATCTAACACTCCAATAGTAATAGTTACACGTCAGTGGTTACAAACAATATTCGATGTTAAGGTATTCATCAATACTCTTCAATTGAAATATAGCTTCCCCTTCTTTGTACAGTTTTACACTTAAATGTCAAAACGTCGGAAGGACCTTTACTATATGCGTTGATGTAACATTTTTTCACAAATATATACAATAACAAAGTATAGCGCATTGTTCCGTCTATCATTCTTGTTGTATTACATAAAAAGATATGAAGAACATTAAATTTTCAACTTTCAAGCACACGTTTCTGCTCTAGCGGTTGCTACTTACAAAGAACCTAGCTGTCTCTCTGTTACCTAGGGTGGGGGCACTTTGCTTGTTAGAAATGTATGATTTCTTGTGGCTTTATAATCCGTTTTCAAGATTATAAAGCCTACCGCTTTCAATTCTTCTCTCTCTTTCTTTCTCTCTCTCTCTCTCTCTCTCTCTCTCTCTCTCTCTCTCCCTTGTGGTCTAAAATTCTTGTTATATATATGTTTATGGAGGTTACAATAGACATCCTAGTAAATGATTTCAAAAGACAATTTAAACTTTGTAAGTCAAGGGTAAACAAAAGTTTTTCTTAAGAATCCAGTACTGTAACCCAAACGCAGAAGTGACTCCACAGTAACACGCATGCGTAGTAGAGGAACCAGGCAGAAGGTTATACACTTTCAGACATGGAAGATGTCTGAAGTGGGAGAATAAACCAGTAGAAAGTGCAGTCTGGAGTGGTGTCAGTGATCACAACCCTACAATTAGAGGTAGAATCACAGTCGTAGACATCTAGAACACGTGATTAAAAAAAAAATAGAAGTCTCACTGCAGTTCCTAACAAATCCACAAGGGGGCCCATGATCGAATGTGACCTTTGTTCTCCTGTTACAATCTTTAAGGGTGTTCATCTCCGTCGTTCCTGGTCGAATTTGACCTTTGTTTTGCTGACTAATACCGATCTACCATCTTCGTCGTTCCTAATCGAATTTGACCTTTGTTTTGCTGACTAATATAATAAATACCGACCTTCCATCAGCGTCGTTCCTGATCGAATTTGACCTTTGTTTTGCTGACTAACACCGACCTACCATATCCGTCGTTCCTGATCAAATTTGACCTTTGTTTTGCTGACTAACACCGACCTACCATATCCGTCGTTCCTGATCGAATTTGACCTTTGTTTTGCTGACTAATACCAACTTACCAAATACCATCAGGATCCATCAAAGGCTTCTCGAGTTGTGCTGTTGACACACACACAGGTAGTTTCGGACTCCGGACTTTAACCCGAAACCTTGTGGCCTTTGGTACCATTTCTCATTTAGCCCTTGTTGCTTGTCGAGTTTTGACACAATGGACCCACTGAGCAGTTAGCTACACTACAAATCCTCTGAGCTGGCATCGACATGCATATGTAACGCTTGTTTGATTACCTCTTAAACTTCCGGTAAGGTTGTAGCATTTAAAAAACAGTATGGCGACTTCACATTCATCCAATCATCCAACCTATCCCGTGATATATTCACAATTGCCTAATCATCCTGTACCAGTCCATCCGAGGACAGTGGCCGTTGTCAACAGAAGTCCAGGTAAGAAACTAGACAGGCGACACTTGCGAGCAAATACAGCATGTGGTACTGCAGCAGAAATTCATGTTTTGATATCTCATGTTCTGGACAAGCTAGGTCATGATTTAGCTCTTGGTCTCGTGAAGTGGTATAAGCATTTTTCTTTCACCAAAATGGTTATGTTTTGTTTGCTATTGTACGCGTATAGGAATGAGGCACGATGTCGAAAGTACGGTAACCTGAAGTAGTTTTTTTAAGACACCATTTCGTTGTCTTCTTGGTGGTAGGGAATGCCTAGCCTTGACAAGTATACGTGTATGTGTGACAGCCGCTTCGACATAGCGTGTAAAACATGTTCATATCAGAAATCTAGAACTTGTTCAGTGAATGTATTCTCCCCGTATTGCAATATTGACGGCAATAATAAATAACAATTAACCTGTTTCTTCACTCACTGTCGATGGTGCAAATTTCCTTTTTGTGTGTGCCAAAATGAACCATCGAGTTCTCAAAGCGGACGACGTCGATCATACCCGTCACATTGCGCGAAAATCGATTGGACATGCATGACAATCGATTGGACTGTAGTCCACGAGCTCTAAATGACAATTTTGGCAGTACTAATACGCCCGATGTGTTCTCGAAATAATACGTGCGACTCTCTGTCGATCTCAAAATCGGCTGATCTTCCAGCGATCGTAAAGTACGCCCGAAGATCGTCGACGTGACATGGATATTATGAGGTGGATATAGGAACGGGCAATGTTTCGTGAGACCGTATAGACCTTGGGTCATTAAGGGGGCACAGCACACCACAGTTCATTTCGAGTTGTACACCGTCAAGTCTAGCGACCGTCCCTTCCAGGTAATTATCCTGAAGGAAAATAACTGTATAACTATATATTTCTTCAGCTACAAGACCAACTGATTTGAAATCCTTTAGCTTTTCTAAGTTTGCAAACTTAGACAGAAAAAAACATAATTTTCGTGTCAATGGATAAAACAATAAAATATTTTCCAACAATCATGACTGATTTTGTCATAAAAGAAAAAAAAAGTACGAGTAATCCAGCCAATCATAAAGAAATTCTAGTACTACATTTTTTTTAAATCATCCACGGCATGCGGTATTGCAACTTTGCTTACACGGCACCTCAGAGGTCAATTTAGGTCAGGGAACGCTTTACATTCAAGTCGTATGGATACCTGGAAATGTGACACGGGCCAAAACAGATTTTTTTTTTTTACCAAAAACACACCACTTCCTTCGCTTTTCAGCCATGATAGCATTCAATGTTATGTCGCCGTAAATAATGAAAAACATAAACTCAAACTTAGACCCTCCAAACCCTTTCGTCGCTTTTTTCTCGCGCACTACTACAACTGGGGTGTGCACTGTTAACGATATATTGTCATATAGCCATTATCATACTTCAAACTCAGCACACCGTAGACAAAAAACAAGATGAGTGCCTTGTTTTCTTTTAGGTCTGTACGTACCATGTGCGAAATAGAGGGGGCAAGATAGAAATGATATTATTGTTGTTATCTACAGACAAATTAATAAAAAACATCCCTCCTGTGTAATAGTAATTATAACGTTTACAAAATTGGATCAATGGGAACCTTTGCAAAAAAAACAGGTATATGAGATTTGAATGACTTGTGTTTTGGAGGAAATGGAGCCCTCTGAATGGTTAAGATCATCCGCTTATATGTTAATGCAGGTTACGCCATCATAAATCAAGGTAATAAATACTTGAGACACGGCGCGGGTATATTTGTAATCACTCCTGGCACCATGGAAGCACAAATAACGTTTCTGCACCTTGACAGTTCGACTCCTAGCAATCAGGACATCTCGGCACCAGGTCTACGACGACTAGGTTTATGGCTATATATATATGGTTGTTATTAAGATTAATTTTAGGGTAAGAAGTAGGATTAGAGTTGAGTTTAAGAATTAGGTTTGAGGATAGGTTTGGGGGTAGAGTTAGGCGTCGTACAGTCGAAATGTCCAAAACCCAGATCAGCTAGGGGCACGAACTGTCCAAGCGCCGAAACGCCCAACATTTAAAGGAATTCTTGTGTTCTAGATAAACTACACGAGAACGGTTAAGTTTTATAGGTAGATACATGTCGCCTTTGGGGCATATGAGCAATTCCATCCTCTTTTTTTCTTCCAGCAGGAAATGCTGCAGCCTTTGACCTAAGAGAGGCTGAGAAGCAACATCTTGTGATAGGATGTTGTCTCCACAGAATTCTAACTCCCCCATTAAGGCAATATATTGAATCAACTCTACTAAAATCCTATCATAACATTACATCTTATACTAGTATTCAAAGGCAGACATTCCCCAATCATATCAAGGACTACAAAGGGCACAAACTTAACTACCGCAACATCAACAACAACAACAGACACAAATCGGCAGAAAACAAGTATGACTATAGGGTATCCAATCATGTAGACTTTGCCAAGCTGTTTCCACAGCCCTTCATGGCACACATGGCAGGGTTTGATGACTCCTGTGACATGTCCGCATTGTTGGGTCTACTCTGCCAAGTGGAAGACTTCGGCCAAGATATCAGGGATGCTGCGTCTAAAGTACGGAGTGAAGTACGGAACAAGTGGGCACATTGTGACTTCAGTAGCTGGACACGGGCACACTTCTTAAGGTGGGAATAATGATTTGTATAAATAAGTACGATAAATAAAATCCCTGTCACTGGTAACGATAACTAATACTAAGGGATAACCAACATTCCTGTCCTTGGACTGATCACTAACACTAAGAGGTTACCAACATTCATGTCCTTGGTACTAATTTTTTGTTTGTTTGTTTATTACTATCACTAACACTAAGGAATAACCAACATTCCTGTCCCTGGTAATGATCACTGAAACTACGAGGTTACCAACATTCATGTCCTTGGTACTGATCAATAACCATAAGGTATAACCAACATCTCTGTCCTTAGTACTGATCACTGACAATATATAAGAGGTTACCAACATTCTTGTCCCTGGCAGTAATCACTAACACTAAGGAAAAACGAACATTCCTGTCCATGGTACTGATTACTGACACTCAGGGATAACAAACGAACAAACGAACAATCATATCCTTGGTACAGATTACAGTACAGTAAATGATAGCCAATGTTCCTGTCCTGCACTAACACTAATAAGGGATAACCAACATTTTTGTCCTTGGTAAGGGTCACTGACACTTCTAAGGGATAAACAACACCCCTGTCCTTGGTACTGATCACTGGCACTAATGGTAGTAAGTGAAATGTAATAATGTTTCCTTTCGTGAAATATTTTTTTCCATAGATGCTTCCAGCTGATGCATGAGCTTGTGAAATCACTGAAGTTACCCAGCTCAGTTGAACAGACATGTGTACAGGACCTGAAGGATTGGGAACAGAGAGGTAGCTTCTAGAGGGATTCAGCATTTGATAGCCTAATACAGCCGGATTTATATTGTTTCCTTGTAAATGATGGAATTTTCATAGTAACACATGTCGCTTAGGTTAAGATCATCATGATCATACATCGATCAATCATGCAAATGCGGCATATTGCATGATTAGATAATGTAAATATATTTTAATCCTCCGTAGACAATAAAACTATTGCTACTATCTTAATAATTGGGAAAAAGTAGAATTTGTGAAGTTACACATGTTATTTGCCATATTTTTTTTTACTTTAGGAGTGCGGCTGATTTTGGGTCAAGTCATTGACAAGGATCTACTAAAGGTAGTTCAACAGGATGTGGCCGAAATGGAAAACAACATTGTGAGATACAATGAATCAAGTGGCGGAGAAGCGCAAAGGCTTGCAGAACAACTCAGAATACTAAAGAAAGTCTTAGCTCAAACCGAAGAAAGGTTTGAAAAAAATCAGGCAACTTTGAGAAGGGATGTCGACACCCTTGGAGAGAGTGTAACAGAAATCGAAGGCCGTGTAACAACTTTGGAGGATGGTCAAGGACAACTGGCTGAACAAGTACGTTCTCTTGCAGACAGGGAGTCAAATGTTGAAGAACAAGTAGATGCATTGACTGGGAATATAGACGGGGTAGATAGACGTCTAACGGAATTCCAACAAAAGCAGATGGATGTCAATTCTACTGTAGTGGCAGAGCAAGCAGTTCAAGACCAAAGACTGCAGACAGTGGAGCAGAGAGTGGATAGTGTGGAGTCGTGGCAACATGAAGTTACTGAGTCTCTCGCCAAGTTGCAAATCACTGAAGATAGCGAACCAAGGAAGCCAGCCCAGGGGTTAATGAAGATTCCTGATCGGAACAAGTGGTTTTCTGGCCGCCAAAATGAGCTGAAAGATCTAGATGCCAAATTCAATATCTCCAAGCCAGGCAGTGTTTCCCACAATAAGCTTGCAATCTGCGGTCTAGGGGGCTGTGGAAAGACATGCCTAGCTATTGAATACTCTTGGAGATTGCAAGAAACCTACCAAGGAGGAATATATTGGATGTCAGCAGAGAACAGCAGGGCCTTTGAGATTTCTCTCAATGACATTGCACTTGACATTGGAACAGTTGGCTCGAACTTTGATGATACCCTTGCCAGAACCACTAGATGGCTGTCATCTCTACAGCAGCCGTGGCTTCTCATTGTGGATAACATGGATGAATTCGATGTTTCGTCTGAGGTGCAAAAACTTCTGGAGGGTCACTGGAAGCAGAACTCCAAAGGCCACATCCTGATTACCACTCGCCGTGAAGTTGTTGAGATGGTGGAGACCATGGGGTTTGACAGGGATAATTGCATAGAACTCGTGAGCATGTCAGAAGACGAGTCCTGTGCCTTCTTGGTTAAAAGAACACAACACTCGGAGGAACAGTCAGGAATGAGAGATCTGGCCAAAGAACTGGGTGGCCTTCCTTTGGCCTTAGAACAAGCTGCTGCTCACATCAATGCCTTGGAAGGTGCCTTTGACGATTACTTGAAGCAGTACAGGAAACAGAGAATGAAACTTCTCAAAAGACGTAAGGTTAAGGCTCTAACGTCGACCACAGACAAAGATCGTATGGCTGTACACACGACTTGGTTGCTCAATTTCCAACATATCCAAAAATGTGAAGACCCCAGCTTGGCAGAGGCAGCGTGTGCCATGATGAATATTGCCGCCTACCTGGATCCTGATGACATCCCAATTGAGCTGGTCAATATGGGGGAGCCCTGTGTCGGTCAGAAACCACTGGCAGAATACGCCGACTCTTCTCTTGGCTCAAAACAGATTTTTGAAGTCCTCACTCGGTTTTCACTGCTTCAGAGGTATGGCAAAAACTCCTGGTCTATTCATCGACTGGTCCAAGAGGTTATAATCAGCCGTTACTCTGGCGATGATGAAAGGGTCGAGTATCTGCAGAGCGCATGTCGGATGCTGTACTTTGCTTTCTCAAACACAGGAAGTCCCCAAGACGTCTTATATCAAAGAAAGGAACAACTCTCTTCCGGGAAACTCGTGCTTTGGGGTAAGCTCGCACGACATGCATGCACTGTATGGAAAAACATTACGGCAAATCTCAGGAGCAAAAACATTGCCTCCAGATTGATATTGACAAAAGAAGCTGCAGCTGTAGCACACGAGGCATCTGTGTATCTGAGCTTGAACAAGCAACACACAGAGGCATCCCAGGCACAAAGCCAAACACTAGAGTGTACTGCTAACATGGAAGTAACCGACAGCTTCATGGCGTACATCACAAGTGTCCATGTTCCATTAAAAGAAGAATACCAGAAGATGCTTAATGCTGAAATGGCAAATAAAGCCTTAGAGGAAACAGATGTCACGGAGCATGGAGAGTGCCAAGAGAAGGAAGACCCAGAATCTCTTCGTCAGCAGGGCAATAGTCTGTACAAGAACAAACAATATAAAGAAGCTATTGCTTGTTACACAAGGGCAATCAACATCAGTGGTGACAATGTTGATGGACGCTTGTACAGCAATCGGTCATTGTGTTACTGGAAGCTGGATCAGTATAAACTGTCTTTGGATGATGCAGACAAATGTATTGAGTTGAATAGTACGTCAGGAAAGGGTTACGGCAGAAGGGCACTTGCTCTTGCAAAGCTGGTTGAGAAAGACCCCGACTACCGCCATTTTAGTGGTGCTGCTAAAGCTGCTGCTGCCTTAGCTATTCATCATGAACCAACATGGAGGTCAACCCCTGAAATAAAGAAATACTTTCCTGACTTACACGTCAAAGAAATCTCCAATGCAACAGAATTGATATCCTGGTTATCCCGCAAACAAGCCAGCACCATTGTGCTGACTGAAAGTAGATATGAGTTGGATCGCGTACCAGCCATTATAATTATGGCTGATGTTCAAATTGTTGGGGTGAAAAGGTTCACCATCGTGAATTGCAAAGGCGGAATTAAATGCAGTCTACCATTTGGACATCCTGTTTGCTCTCACTTTGAAAACCTGCATTTCCCTCAAATGTCCGAAGCTTTGTCAATCCAGAATGGGTCTATCACAACGCTGTACAGATGCCAGGCATCTAATGGTAAACAAGGCTGTAGGGATTTCCCTAACTGTAATGGTGGTCCTGGGTGTATGAATGACACCCAGCCAGGCACTCTCTGTCAAGAAATGGTTTTTGAGACGGAATGCTTCAGGAAGATACATGGAAAGAATGGTTATCCAGGATTGGAGGTATGTCACGGTGGTTTATTTGGATCACGTTATTTCCAGCAGTATGAAACTGTACACAAACGCACACACACACGCACACACACACGTGCATTCAATAAAGTTACGCGTGCATTTATGAAATGATCATTGTATGCCGAAAGCCTTTGCTTCCTTTTTGTCACCCACAAAGGTTGCAAGAGGTACTTTATACGTGGATCAGTGCCTCATCGTAGACTGTGGGGGCGGGGGACTTCTGGTGGATGGAGAGAACTCACATGCAATGATGACTAACTGTGAAGTGATGAAGAACCTACAGTCTGGGCTGGAAGTCAGGAATGGAGGTTAATAAGCAATGTGCACTGTATGAACTGGTGAACATTGTACATAACATATAATGACTCAGACATTATATGTCTAACACACATACAATAACAGACTTTTAATGTTTTAATATGCTGTGTAAATAATTTCATTACGTTGGTAAATCCATTCAACAATCAATTCTTCTTGTATACTGAAGGAGACTATACTCACTTAGTAATATGCTGTTTTCTTTTGCTCAATAGGTACTTTGAAAGCTACTGGAAACAAAATTCACCACAACAGGATGCATGGTATCCTAATTGGACCTGGTGCTTCCACTACACATATAGTAGGAAACCACATTCACAACAACTCAACGGAGGGTGTCTTTGTGTACGAAAGTTCAGCTATAACGATAACGGAAAATCAAGTCGACTATAATGGTTCCAGTGGGGTCTCAGTAGAGTCATGTACCTTAGACCTTTATGACAATGCGATTGCCAACAACTGGTTCTGGGGGCTGTTTCTCCAAAAGCAAAGCTCTGCAAACATCTGTAGGAACCTGGTCCACTCAAACAAGTGCGGCGGCTTGAGGTTTGGGTTCAACCAATATGGAAGGCTGCTTATCGATGAAAATGTGATCAGAGATCACACAGGGCCAGCGATATACATTACAAAGATGTTCAATGTGTTGTCAAACCTCTTAGTGCCCCCTATCATCACTGACAGGAATGTCTGTCAAAACAATGACACCAAGCAGCAGCATCCTTCAAACCCCATCACATGGCTCCAAGTTGGATGCGCCTTCTGTGGTGACCAACACAAGAAAACCATGAGCTGCGGGAAGTGCCGTAAAGCACAGTACTGCTCCAAGGAGTGCCAGGAACAACACTGGCAACGACACAAGATGATTTGTAAAATCATACAGGGCAATTACTCTTTCAGAGTCTCCACAGACAACACTATATATAAACTGCAGCCATTACAGTTGCATACTAGAACCTTCAATGCTGAATTGAAGGGCATCAGAGAAGGCACTCCCCCTGACAAAACAGGAAGAAGACGGTTCATTGTGAAGATACAGTCAGATTATGAGTATCGGCCATATAATCCAGACACATACCTGTCACTTTATGACCAGACTGTCACCCTTGACCTTTGGTTCAGGTATGTCACAATCATTTGTTTGTGATGTCTAAGGCCGCACCAATGCAATTTTTCTTGCATTGATAACAATACAGTATAGATTTTTGAACTGAGCTCCTGGAAGATTAATACAACTGATGATGATAAAAGATTGACTTGAAGTAATTGGGGGGCACTATCATTTTATACAATGAAGTAATGATCATAGGAAATCTATATCTTGTGTAAATTTTTGTTTTTTTAAATATTAGGAACAGCCAACTCTACCACATCATCATGGAGTGCGGTGTACTGGGAACCAACCACATATCCTCGAAGAAGATCTACTGTTATGCCAAGATGGAGGACAACGGGAAATATGTCCGTATTTACACAGACCATCTGGCACCACTACAGGAGTGGTGATGTTGTTCTCTTGGTAAGAAGTAACCTACAGCTTATGGCATGGACTGATTCCTTGTAAGTCATCCTTGGTCATTGTAGAATTTTCAGACAAAAATGCAGCCCACAATCAGATGTGGTATTCATAACCATGAACGTTTCTCACAGATTAAGAGGAAAACAAGAAAGACCTGACAACTGTTTTCTATCAACATTTTTTTTTGTCTCTGCAAAGTCAAACTCTAACACTCCAATAGTAATAGGTACACAGCAGTGGCCGTGGTTACAAACCATATTCGATGTTATGGCATTCATGTAACTCTTCAATAAAAGTATACCGTCTTTGTACAACTTGTACACTGTGTTAGATGTCAAAACATCGGAAAGACCGTTACTCAATTTAGATGTGTCAAATGTAAGATTTTGCCCAAACATATACAAAAACAAACAAATTATAGTGCATTGTTCAGCCTATCATTCTTGTTGTATTACATACAAACATGAAGAACATTAAATTTTCAAATTTCAATCACTCTTAAGTGCCATCACACATTTCACTTTTCTGCTCTTAGACTAGTGGATGCTACTTACAAAGAACCTAGCTGTCTCACTGTTACATAGGGTGGAGCACCATGCCTGTTGGAAATCTATGATTTCTTGTGGTTTTACAATCATTTACTTAGATTCTCATTCCTACAGTTTTCATTGTCAAAGTTTCAATTAATATAAATCTCTCTCTCTCTCTCTCTTGTGGTCTAAAATTCTTGTTATACATTTATGAACGTTAGACATCCTGGTAAATAATGTCTAAAGACAATAATTCAATCTCTGCAATTGGATAAGATGAGATTATTTCCAGATGTCCCCACTCTTCTTCAGCCATCACTAGAATGAACTGGAACAATCAGTACTCAGTACATCACAGTTCATATGTAACTGGAAAAACCGGTTGAGCAATGTGAAGTAGTCTCTGAATCATATCCAGTCATAGAGATATATTTGTCTTTAAGTGCGAGTTATGTTGTACTTTCTGAAATCTTGATTCCCAGGATGAGTTACTTCTTGAGTAGCGACTGTCCGGTCATTTCTTCTGGGATGTCCAGTCCCATCAAGTCCAGCACGGTCGGCGCTACGTCACAGATTGCCGCGTTGTGCTCCGGCTTCTTAAACTCCGCAGTCCCACCAGACATCACAAACGGGACTGGAACAGGACAAAATATAGAATTTCCTCATCAAGTATGCACATTAAGTCCAAATTTGCTTAACTTGCACCAAATTATGTACATCTCTGTCAAAATACCTGCATACTAAGTATCATGGACATCCATCCATTCCCATGTTCTGTTATGCTCCTATGAAGATTTAAAAAAAAAATGCCCCTACAGTTCCAGAGCACGCTGCTAGGGGGGGGGGGGGGGGTGGCAAACATGCAACACTTCTTCATTACATCACAAGCTATCTGCCTCAAAAAAATCAAGACCATAGCATGTCCAGGTCAAAAGATATACAAAAAACGGAAGTTCTGCTGCAGTACCAAGGTCATATACCAGGGGCCCAAAATTGACCTTGACCTTTATCTTCCCAATCCCTATCTACATACCAAATATCATAATAATGATTGTAATCTATCAAGTGGTTCTGGAGTTATGCAAAAATATGGACACACATACAAACACGCAAGTAGACACACAGACAGACATACCAGAAACAATACCTCCACTTTCATGGAGGTAAAAAACACTTGAAGGTCATGCATCTATATAAATGATGTCTCATTTTACTTCCATCCAATTATTATGTCCCCACCAGCTGAAGTACATCACCTTGGAATCATAGAAAATACTCAGCAGTTTGTACTGACCTCTATTACAGGTGTGTGCGGTGAACGGCTTCCCGTTCTCATCGTACATCTGTTCAGCGTTGCCGTGGTCCGCTGTGACCAGCATGACATAGCCATGTTTCTGGCACGCCTCGTTGATGCGTCCAATGGCTACGTCTGTAATGACAGTATAAAATGTTGAAGTTAGCTATAGAATTTTAGATTCCAGGCATGATGAAGAGAGGCAGTAATAGGGATTGTGATTTTGTTTTCTCCACTTTCTACTTTGATATCATGTCTGGCAGTGGTATGCAATGACAGGGAAAATCAGGAAAATGACTGGAGATGACATGTAGACCAAACAAAACCCTGAAAATGAACATTCTTGAACAGTGTGAACTCTAATTGGACTAGAAACTGTATCTTTTCTTCTTTTTGGGGCAGTATTTGTCCTAATCTGTACTTTATTTCATGTTGTGCACCCATAATATTTTCTGTGCACCTCTGTGAAATTCTGGGATTTGCACTGGCCCATAATGAATCTCAAGCCCTGTGTTCTGTTGTAGTCTTACCTGTGGCCGCGCAGGCTATAACAGCTGGTTCGTACTTCCCAGTGTGTCCCACCATGTCAGGGGGAGCAAAGTTACACATCATGAACGGGTACTTTCCTCCTTCGATGGTCTCAATCATCTGTAGGAAACAACAGAGTACAATCATTCTATAAAATCTAACCATCAGCAACCAGCAATGAGTGGCACTACTAGGGATTAGGTCACATTTCCCGACCGGAATGTTTTAAGAAACGAAAAATTAAAAATGTATACCTAGATATATACACATATCATGCCCATTAATCTTATTTTGACATTTTGTGTATTCTGTAACTATATCATTCTTTTCACTCTCGAAAGCTGACCAGCCGGGCCCCAGTTTGGAAATGTGACCTAAGCCTAAGAGAGTATCTGTTAGGAGTGACTCCAATACTTTTTTCTAGAATCTCAACTGCTGACATAAGCTCCATGTCATGTGTCACGTCAGGGTTAGTAAGCTTCAGTTACTTAGGGATGTGCTTTTGGAAGGAATGTAAAAGCCAAAGGTCCCGTGTTTAAGGGAAGCAAATGCTGGAGCACATTAAAGATGTAGGGGTCCTTCCTGGAGTGAGAGGATCCATCCTTATGTACATGTACAGTCTGGTCTTACTCAGCATGTATTTACTGCCAAAAGGTGGATTACCAGTTCTTTCCAAAAAAAAAAAGACAACAACAAAGAAAACAAAGATTCACATAGTAGCTTCATCTGTTGCTAGATGTCATTCTTGACAAAAGTCTAACTGTAACTATTATAGCTTTGGCAACTTTGGGTAAGTCTGATTTTTGTGTTGGAAATTGCAGTAGCTGTTAAACTTTAATCCAGAAGGTTTGATTTTGTTGAGTAGACCACTTGCCTTGTCTGCTACCCCAGCGCAACTCATCTCAGGCTGGAGGTCATAGGTCGCGACCTTGGGGGAGGGCACCAGACAGCGTTCCTCCTTGTCAAACTGTACCTCCCGTCCTCCGTTAAAGAAGAAGGTCACATGGGCATACTTCTCCGTCTCTATGGGGGAAAGAAATATACAAGACTGAAATAAACTTTTTGATGTATCTCTGAGTTTGCTGTCTTCAAGTGTGGTGGAAAAGTAGCAGCAAAAACTGTGCACATTACAAAAATGAATAGTCTAAGATTCATAGTATCTACATCCATGGCTGGTTTTATACCTGCTGCTTTATGTTAGCAATGTTAGCCATTTTTACGGGAACAAAAAGCAATTGTGAAGTTCACATCTTCTATAAGTCGGATTACATGGTGACAAGACCATTGAGTATCTAAGAACTAGACAGACTTAGCTTCAAATGTCTTTCAGTGAGTGCCCAATGATCTCCAAGGTCACCTAATGGTCTTTCAATGATCTCCAAGATCTTCCTACAGTCTCTCAATGATCTTTTTGTGAGGTCAATGATTTGGGTTTCTCATGTATTGGTTTGGCTGATATTTTTGCTTGCGTGAAAACTTTGCCTTTAGTAGTTAAACTGTCTACTTGACAGTCACAAACCATTCTCCTACGCTAGCAAACTGCTGCTTGTCTGAGTGTACTCTATCTCATCTGTCACGATCAGTTCCTGTGGGCGTCGCCCCAAACCAGCTGTCAGCCAATAAGAGAATACACCTTTCAGTTTTCAAAAGGGATCTAGCATATATATGTTATAAGGGTAAGCTCATTAATATTCATAAGCAGGGCAGTCAGGAACTGATGGTGATGGTTAAGATAGCAGAGTACAGGCAAGAGGCGGTTTGCTAGAGTGCTGTTGGATGTCTCTGCGTAGGAGAATGTCACCAACCTGCGCAGTGATACTGTGGGACGTTCTTCTTAGCCAGCCACTCAGCCAACACGTTGTCCATCTTTTGTGGAGGGAACAACGCTGGGAAGGGGAACTCCTCCTTGTACTGGGTTAAACTGAACACTCCCTGTTTACCACAGAAAAATAGAGGTATTTCTTCTTCAGTGTACAAGAGCATGGTTAACATTTTGCCAGTATGAGATGCTATGAAAGCCGGCAGAAGTAGCAGTCAATTGATAATGTAACAGTAAATAGATCAAGGATTGACTAGTTAAGTATTGTACAGTCCCAAGAAAACTTAATAATGCACATTGCACAGTGAGTCAAATCAGAATCTGATACATATTAAGCAACTCATTGTTACTTAAGATTCAATCAAAGGTGGTGATGGTAGCCTTGAGGATATGTTGTGCAGGCAGGTATATAAATTATAATGAAGCTCTTACCAGATCTTTGGGTATGACAGACACGTCGAACGGTGGCTTGATGCCGAAGGTCTCCGCTATCTGCCTCATGCGGTCAGCACGGAAGTCAATGAACACAAGGGTGTCCCCATCTGTGATAAAGCACAGCAATATTAATGGAAACAGTTGTCTTAAGGTGCACTCTCACTGCATTTGCATCAAGCTTGCGTCACTGCAGGGTTCAAAAGATACTCAACGTATTTCAGAGATAAAGAACAAATTTTCTTACTTTTGGGGATTTTTGTCATCTTCTAAGTCATAATTTTACATATTACAAAATATCTATATCATAAAAAAATCGGAGAAAATAACAAAACAGTGACACAGTGAATGAACCCCGCAGTGACGCAAGCTTGACACAAGTGCAGTGAGAGTGCACCTTTAAAGAGCATTTTCACCTAACACCACCAATATGAATGAGGAGAAAGCTATTCACATTTCAGGGAATCATAGCACAGAGAATACCTAAAAATACCAATATATACAAATATAGTTGCCAATATAAATCTGTGAAGGCTTTAACCTGATTTAATCATGCTTCTAAATGGCCTTACTACATTACTGGTGGCTAGAAACTTCTGTGGGGAGGCGCCAACTTAGGTCTGGATGACGGAGTTTGCGTTACACAGACTATGCGTTGGGCTGCATTCCGTTGAAATGCCAATCAAGAATACCTTGCTTCAGTAATAAGGAAATGAGTGAAAGTGCTCTACAGGAATTTTCTAGTAGCATTGTTGTATGCTTTTTTCTTCTGTCAAGTAACATATCTCTTTACAGGAATAAATAGGTTGTTTGTAAACACTCTGTGATGTAAATAGGTAAACAACATCACATGTACCTTGGACACGAGCATCGTCATCTAGAATGATGGGCTTGAGGAATTCATCAGTCTCCCCAGCCTCATAACGGGCCTTCACAACCTACAGAAAGAAATGAGTGCTGTAATGTTGGTTCACCTTTATCCATGGGGTGACCTATATCTGTTTCTTCTAAAAATATGGTTACCTACAGATTTGACTATAATTGCAGAACTGTTACATGAAAAAGATGCACTACAGTATACAGTCATAATGTTAATTGAGTACTTTAAACCTTTTGTCAATAGAAAAATAAAGGCTGAGAAATGGTAAACATTCTTTGTCTTAAATCATGGGCCACTTGAAGACAACTTTTCTTCACAACAGTTAAGTTGAATTATAAAATTTCCTCTCTGAGAGGGTCAGTCTTCTCAAAAACATAACGGGACGTTTCAATAAAAACTGCAAATTTCCACACATCTAAAGCTTGAAATGCATTTTTTTGCATTACCTGCACTGGTGCAGGTAACAATGAAAATTACCTACACCAGACATATTGTACCTGCACCACTCTGAATTTAGGAAGTATGGATCATACTAAAATTGTTTAGGAACCATTGCTATTTTTTCTTTTATTCTTCATACTATTAGGTATTCTTCAACAGTCAATGCAGCTAATAACAACCTACATACACCTACATCATAGGACATTTATGTATAAAATCTAGTACATGGACCAGTGCAGTCTAGGTGCAGGTAGACATCAGAAATACCCGCACAGCTCAAATTTTATATATATATATATATATGCAGGTGGTATTTCAAGCCCTGATACCTGACAAAAAACTTACATCCAGGACAGTGTCCTTGGTGGCTTTTTCCCCGATGCCCTGTACCAGACCTTCGTGCGCCAGCTTGATGCGTTCCCAGCGCTTGTCCCTGTCCATAGCGTAGTACCTCCCCACCACCGTACCCAGCTTCCCGTACTGCAGCTCCTCAAGCTTATCCAAAACCTGCTTTACAAACCCAACTGTAGGGGGAGAAAGTACCTGTTAGAACTAAGAAACATTCAAGGAGTGTTCTAGCCAGCCTGAATTTTTCCGTCCCCTGGATTTTGAATGTTAATCCTGTAAAAGGTGCGATCCTCAGGGGTCTTAACTTTTAAATCTAGACCCTCCTCTATTTTGAGGGTCAAATTTTAGTCTACCAGACTCCCGCCTGGCCGAATAGTAATACTAATACAGTGTAGTGGCCAAGTTAGGAATAAAAGCCCAGTAGGAGTTAATAACTGGACTAGGAGATTTGTCACAGAGGACAAAATGGGCAAAAATTTTTGTCCGTCCACAGTGGCAAAATTCCATCAAAGGACGGGGGAACAGAGGCTGGATAGAAATCTGTTCAAGTATTTTGTATTTCTGCTTTTACTGCAGTTTGGATTTTTTGGCGACACCTTAGGGATGGAGGCATTTACTAGACTCTTCCAATCTTGTCTTTTCAGCTGACAGCCAGTGGGCATTTACAATATTTTGTACTTAACAGCAATTTGTAAACTTATTCCACAGACTTAGATGTAGTACTTACACTTATTTCTAAAATTGTCTAGTACGGTCAAACCTGGCCAAAGTCAATCCTTTCTAGTACGACCAGTCCTTAACAAAACAAGATTTAGCTTGAGACCCCGGGACCTAACACCCTGCTTACCTCCACTTGTAGGGCTGGTGTCCCTGCCATCACCGAAGAACTGGACATAAGTGTTGGGCACCTTGTGCTCCTTAGCTGCCTCCAGTAGACAAAACAGGTGATTGATATGGGCGTGGACACCTCCGTCACTGACCTGGGGGGGAGGGGGGTTAACGTCATTTCTTTTTTACGAGTTTGCTCAGTGCAAGGCCATCGACAACTTCTAGGCACTGAACTAAGTTCACTGTAGCAACATCTCCTCTCCCTATGTCAGAAACAATGAGCTTCTGCAAGCTCGCCTAACTGACTCAATTGGCGAAGCAGGGGTTACAAGGCTGCTCAGGAAATTCCCTACCCCATTTGGCTGGAATGGTTTGATCCGCTAACACCAGGAAGGTCCCCTACTCTACTTGACGGGGCTCGAAATTCATTTTAGGTGAACCAGAGCATTTAAAAATTGGGTGCAGCAATGACATACGTAAACCACTAAACCTACAAAATATTTCAGTTTACTGGTACGTATACACTAACAGAAGACATTTGGGTGCACAGCTCCAACTTTGGGTGCACCAAGGTGCACATGCACCAAGTATTTTGAGCCCTGCCTATTCAATCAAGATTCAAACGAAAGCTTGAAATATTTCATTTCTGTTTTCTGGAATCATAATGTATTCAATCTACATAACTGGACAAGATACTGATACAGAGATTACTCCCAATAGTTACGGATGTTATTGAAAGTAATCTCTGAATCTTATCCAATAGAAGAGAATGAAGTATCTTATTAAAACATTACTAGTACATTTATGTAGGTTAGACAGCTAGGTTAATGATATTCAAATACAATTCAATCTCTGTAACCGGAGAAAAAACGGATATTTACTTCTGGACATTTTTAGAGTGACATCCATCACTCTTCGACAGGGTCACTAGTCGACAATGAAGAAGAGTGATGGATGTCAGGAAGTATATCTCCGTTTTTTATCACGTTAAAGAGATTGAATCGTATTTGAATATTTTAAAACATTGTTCACCTGGATGTCTTACCTTCATTGAGAAAATGAAACTTCTTTTTTAAGTCTTAGAAATATCTCTGGAAAATGCAGCTGAGTACATGTATTCTGACCCTTTGAAAGACACACTGAATTTTGTCAAAGGAGTTTTGAGCAAATCCCCTTTACTTGGACATCAATCTTTGACACTCCCAGAGAACATGACAAAACTATTATCATCACTATCATGATAACTCACCAGTCCAAGAAAGTGTAGCCTGCCATTCCCTGTCTTTGCTCTCTCAAAAGCTTTAACCAGATTCTCGTTCTGATTGATAGCCTTGGTATCCATCGCCAGGTTGATTCGGACGATGTCCTGAAAACACAACACAACAGTTCTGAATTGTTTTACTACAGTTAAACTGTTATCATACCCTAAACCACTGTGACATGTTCATACATTCATTCCTGCAATTAGCCTGTTGCCTAAAATGCAAATGCCTGACCTGCCTTGAATACATTTGACCAATTGCTGACATCACGTATCTGCAAGATCACATGTTTGTAACTCTTGAGAGGTTACGTTCTTAAGTGATTGGTCTTCAGTACTGATCCCGATGAAAGAACTGTCTTGCTGCCTTGCTATCTTATACAGCTACTGAGCTAGTGTACAAAACTGGTATGTCTTGGTTTGGACCTGATCTTTTGAACTTGGTCCAGACTGGTCCTGTTTTTTTTGTATTGGTTAAAATCATTAAAAAAACTTAAAAAGAAGGGTGTCCAACCTGGTACACCACCCTGCCTGCACCAATGTTCAGATGGCCGACCTCACTGTTCCCCATCAGTCCATCAGGCAGCCCAACACTCAAACCATGGGCAGCTAAAGTTAGGTACTTCCCCTTGTCCTCGTCCTTAGCAAACCCGTCCATGACAGGGGTGTCCGCATTATGGATGGCATTTCCTGTTTGTGAGGGATAAGATGATTATGAATAAATAAATGAATGAAACTTTCTTTGCTTGTCTTGCACTTTACATGCCCAGCCCATATGGGCTTATAAGACACAACTCATTGACGTCACAAATCATTGGACAGTGGTACAAATCAACGAAATCAAGGTAACAGACTAAGTAGAAGAATTAACTGCTATGTACTGGAATTGAATATGACTACCGATACATACAAAATGTTATCAATTTTTTTCACCTAGGCCTACAAAGGACATGAGATAGAAAGATCAAAATATACCTTTATTATGACAGTTTGAATGTCATTGCACATTTTGCTATTGAATATATAACTTGACAATTTGCAACTCTTTTCCAAAAGGTAGGATAGGACCATTAACACTGATATATTATTTGTAGAAGCAATATTTCTTAAATATTAGTACATGTACTGTACTAAGTACTATGATGATACATGTACAGGTATATGACAAAATTTAATTTTTCAATTTCAAGTACTAACGTTACTACTAGTATTTTGTTCATGCAGGGACTGGCACAAAACAAAGTAGTTTGGTATCTAGTGTCCCAGCAACAGTATAATCACACACACACACACACACACACACACACAAGCCAAAAACAGTACACCTGTAACTTAGTAGTAAAGTAAACATGACCACAAACTCTCCAGTTTTAGCACAGAGAACACGTATGCCACGGCTATTACTGGGAAGGTCTTTCCCCGCCAGCCTTTATAGGTGACAGGACAGGGTAACCTAATGACTACGTGCTACTCAGCATGACCGTATTTATAGCTCACCAAGGTCGTTCAACCTGACAAAAATACAGTATGTGCTAGACTTGCGTATCATTCAAATGAAGTGAACTAGCTGAAATTAAAATGCTGTTTGTAACAGTATATACAAATAACTACTTTTAATTGAATGGTCATTAAGGCAATTGTCTGGAAAGCTTACTAAAAGTATTGAGTACGCGTAGTAAATTAATTAAAATCAAGAGTCAGTGTTACGAATACATCTAGTACAGAGCATATTTATGCTTTACCAATTGAACTTTTGAACAACGTCTGCAGTAGTGCTCCGAGTGGCAATTATTTTAAAGCTTAGAATACTGTGTGTGTTTCTATAAAACACAAGTATTTTTAGAAGACCACAAAGTAGTTATGACACTGTCACGCCCTCCTCTAAAGTGGAAGCGCCACGGTGCAGCGAGAGTACAAAATTGCAGAGACGCCGAAAAAGCACGTTGGCAAATTTTAAGTGAGAACAAAGACTCGATTGGCAGTGACACATACCTTTAGTCTTGTCTAGAATCCCCCATCCATCGATGACAATCAGACAAACCTTAGCCATGGTTTACAGGAGTGTGATATGTGAGCAGCTGACAGTAGCACGAGTGAGTACGAACTAAAAACCGGCAAAGGAAGGAGAAAAGGTCACAGAAAGAACACTTACGGGTAGCCTGAATACCAGGCCACCACCTGGAGCTTCATATTAAATATCTCCCGTGTGCCCAAACCCCATCTCAATACTATCTTTCATGTTCATCAGGTTCTATGTCGGCTCTATTATTCAAGGTCTGTTGAAGACTTTTTGAGTGCATTTTTGGCCCTAGAGCAGACGAATATTGGACTAAGGAGACCCTGGAAACAGTACTGGCACCTAGGCTACTGAAACTGCGCACGGCACTACTGCCGATATTCGGCATCATCGTAAAATCGAGCAAAACACGTCTTAAATTCAATTATGATGATGTATAGAACTATTTACTGATTCTTCATCTAGAAGATAAAGTTTTTGAAGTAAAAATTTAATTAGATATTGATAGATTTGACAGTGATTTGAAATTGTTGATACTGCAAACGTTTTGTTTTACGACAGTTTGCGTTTGCGGCAAACTACTACTTCCGGGTTACACATCGAAGGAGGGGTGTGATGATGGAAAAATGAAGTTTCGTGATTTTCGAGGAAGGCGAAAGGAGATTTTTGAGTTTTCTTTGGTTTTCTTTTGCATTCTGGTCACCCTGTTACACAGATGGCTCACTGCACGTGCACAGCTTCGTGGGACGTCGCTGCAGGCTCCGTAGATCTGAGCAGCGTTCTGAACTACGCGTGGACAGAGAGCGACGAATCTGAAAGGTGACATAATTTTTGATCGGCTATTCTTTGTCGTCCTTGTTAATTTTTTCTTGCTCATTGATGCAATGTTGTCTTGGTTTTGCAACATTTTATAGGATCGTCTTCAGGATAAGCGTTAGTATTGACACGATCATGAGGCGTTCATATAACATCCTACATCAAAGTTTAAATTCTTATTGACAGGTTGAAGGGACAAGGTATGATGATGATGATGATAATTGACATGAACATCGATCCTGTCAAATCTATAGTTTAGCCTCGACCTATTTTTTATGCTTGTACACATACATGCAAAAAACCCTTTTGGTAGATTTGATCATTTTTCATGATGCAAATAATTGCTTATGTATGATGTATGTACTAGTATGTATGTATCAATTAAGAAATTTTGCCAATTGATGTCAATTTTGTACATAAACAAGGCGATGCACGAAACTGATGTCAATTTTTTCATCACGATTTTACAGTAGTGAGGGCTGCTGCAAAGATGAAGACCATGATGGCACGAGCCATACCAACCCACCCCAGCCACTTATCTTACAGCCAGCTGACTCGGACACACCCACTTCCTGTGAAGTACAGATCGGTAAAAAGGAAGAAATCTTTTGTACCAAGGAGGGTATATCACATATACTAGTATATAACCTCCTTGATTGTACTAACAATATCGTTAGTAACTAAACAAGCCTAGTATAACATCCAAATATCATTGTTGTGATATGGTAAAAACTAAATGTAGGACTAACACTAATAGCATCTTGCCATTCACATCTCTGTGTTAATCAATCTGCCCATCTGTCCTTGTTTAATGATTCCATCCATCCATCCATCCATCCATCCATCCATCCATCCATCCATCCATCCATCCATCCATCCATCCATCCATCCATCCATCCATCCATTTCTCATTCTTTCATGATTCCATCCGTCTATCCATCCATTTCTCATTCTTTCATGATTCCATCCATCCATCCATCCATCTGATGAATAACAGACTGTAAGTATTACCTGATGTATATTGAGTAATCCCAAATCATTTTAATATTATCATCGACATTTCCGGTGAATGCATAGTGAATTTTGCTCCCTCTATTTCCCCTGCTGTATAGTATGTAGAGAGCCCACCAGTGCAGAGATTGTAGGCCTGGCAGTCGTCAGTAGTGCTCATCATGTAGAGATATTCACCAAGGATGGTTACCAAGCAACCGGCAGAGGAGAGGTGGTCTGTAAACCAGGGAATGGAAGGTATTGAAGACAGACGGAAAACTCTATCAAATTTGAAAGCACAAAAAATAAAAAAAATAAAAACTAGATTAGTGATATCACGGACTCAAGTACAATGCACGTTCAAAGTCTTTTTGTCATGATTTTTTTTCATTTCTTTAAATTCCTCATTCTTAGGTTGTAGTTTAAGACATGACCTTGGAAAAGATTTCATAAAATTAGACTCTGCTGCTAAATATACACTTGTGCAGCAAGATTAGTCTTCTTCACAATGGTACTCTTACAGTGCATCGTTCAAAATCAGGGAAGGCAATTACACAGATTTTGGTTGCCTCACTTCAAATTGCATGAATAAGACAGCTCTCTCTATGAATTGACAAAACCATAGATGACAGAACGACAGAGCGGACTACCGAGGAGTGCTGCCCGCGGTCTCGTCCTGGGCGGGAATGAGCGGGGCGACGCCAGGCCTGTACCATGTGCTCGCCCGGCACCCCGGGGAGGGGCGGAGCTTGTAGTCAGGCCAATTAACAAAAATGACCCGTAGACATTTTTCCACCAAAAAATCAAAATAGTTTTACAGAAAAGAGCTTGCAGACCTTTTGTAAGTAGTTTGATCATATCCACTCAAAGTAAACTGTATGATAATCTAGACTCCGATTTTTTATCTGTTTCAGTTCTTGCCAACAAACAATGTACCATGCCGACCTTGACCTTAATTATCCTGTGACAGATCTGTCCATCAGGGTGAGTGAAGAGATAGATCATCTTTAAATTCATGATTGTCCATAAGTAATTGAATTAATCAAGCTGACACAGTTTCTTCTGCATAAAGAGCATGTGATAAGGAATTTAACTCAATTAGGGTAGCCTCTACCAGGCTCCACGGATTGATGGTCAGTCAAATAGTACTCCTTAGTATGCCTTTGACTCTATTATTTGTCCAATTTCTACTTTTCAACCAGCAATCCACAGAGCCTGGTAGAGGCTACAATTAGGGACCCATATTTTCAGTGTAAAGCCTCAAGAGCCAGGGCCTGGCTGCCCAACTTGCTGACAATGCAAGGCCCTGCTAATAAGGCAAATACAAGAAATGGGGTTAAAATTTGAACATACAGTATTTAGAAATTTAACTAGATGTAATACAATGGTGACTGATGGTATGATATTTTCAGTAAGACTTTAGAAGATTTTTAGTACAATGTAGTTACATTTGAAAAACCATGCTTCCACCAACATGCTTTCGACCGTTAGAATCATGCCCTGTTTTGTTTGTGTTTTCACAGTTTGTTACGCTGGCGGACAGGTCATGCCTGGTTGTGTACATCATCGAGGTAGTGTTGTCTCCATGTAAGCTGCCCATGCCGGGGAGGGTGGACCACAGGAAGGTACATCAGATGTTAGGGGAGTCAGGAGTGGAGCTGTCTGATGGAGCAAAGAAACTCATGACACTGGTGGAGTCACAACAGCAGGTCAGTTGATAGAATTTAACTGGAAACTGTTTATAATACAATTCCAATTACAGTAGAAGCCGTTTGATTGCACATCTCATTTGCCAGCACATTTTGTGCAATTATCCAGATGGTGCAATAATGCAAAGTTAGTCAGCTGGACCGCATCATTACAAAACTTTGGGATTCCGTGCAATTAACATAAGTGTGCAGTTATCTGTTGTGCAATTAACTGATTTCTACTGCATTACTTATGTATACAGCTGAACTAATAAATAAATATATAAAGATCAAATTAGCATTAATGATCATTGGTACAGTTTCACAGGCATTCAAAACAGAAATTTCTATGACCCTATTTATATGATCTCAGGAATCTGGATTGCACACACACAAAAAATAATGGCACTGCAGGATTGATATGATCTGTCATCTCAACATGTGCAACTATTTGATAGCCCCCCTTTCCCCTCGGTGCAAGATTTCATCCGTTCATTCCAGAGTTCGTATATTGAGATCAATCCATTGCCTGGATGAACCCAGGATCATAAAGGTTGGTATTAATGGGGTCTACGTGTATGCTGAAGCTAAGTGGTTACTTACCTCAATCAGACACATTTTCTTTCTTTCTTCCAGAATCAAGGAAACGCAATGGGTCAACAGACATCCAACATGGCCGCCCTCCTACCCCTTCTTGGGATGTTCACTGGTACCATGGGTGGACAACCCTCTCCTTTAGCTGCCCCTCCCAAACGTCCTTCACAGGCTGATTCCCAATGTCATCCAAGCAGCACATCAAAAACTCCTGTACCCTCACAGACAGACATGCAGGGCGGTGACTTTTCAAACATGTTGCAGAAGCTGACATTGTCAGACCAGGCGGGGGCCACAAACACGAACGGTGATCTCATGTTCTCCATGTTGCAAAATGTCTGCAAAGAGGTCGGCAAAAACAGACAAACCTCAGATGAACAGGTTTTGACTAAGGAAAAGGAAACTCCTAGCTTGGATGACATGGATGTGGTAGATGCCAGCTGCCAAGATGAACCAGGAAAAGATCTAGTTAATGAGACCAACGATAGTTCAAGGTTAGTTATGTCAGCTCTATCCAGAATTTTTTATTTACAAATTACATTTATTTACATTTACCTTTAATACAAACTAAGGCACAACCCTATTTTGATGGCAACCATTTATATTTCTATTTTGCCTTTGCTTTGGGATTGCTTGTTTAATAATTTCAAACAAAAGTACCGTGTCATGCAAACATTGCTCTAGTACATGTATTGGATTATGATTAATTCATTGGCAGAATGTCACATCTTTCCAGGTGTTTAAAGTATTTTTTTCTGAATTCACAACTTTTTGTTCTTCCAGGTTTGTTACAGAACATGAGATGGCTGACATGGAGAACAGAATTATGGGTAATCTGTCCTCCATGGAGGAGAGGATCATGGGAAGGGTTGATGACCAGTTGCAAGGCATGCAGAACCGCATCGAGTCCAAGTTAGATGCCGTGCTAAATGCTGTGCTTAGCAAGAAAAATGACAGCTGATAACTTAGATTTTATGTTTGATGTTTCTGCAGTGGTTGCATCACTGTAAACTCAAAACCACTGCAAATATTTCATTTTCTCCCTACCATACAAATGTAAAATCCAATCCTCACAAACTTTGTGGCTTCCTTTATTGCAAACTCAAAACCTGTTGTATACTTAATTTTCTACGTACCGCGAAATCAAATCCTTGCAAACTTTTGCATCTTCAGTACTTGAATGATATCGATGTTATTTAACAGTTGTGGATTAGTTTGCCGTGTTGTTGGTTTTGAAATCTATCTGTAATTCTAGTTCACTTTTTTACGTGGGGTAACCTACATTTATTAAGGAAAGAGGTATTTAGAGATGTTAAGTGGACTTTAAGATGGTTTCAAATTGTGATTTTTTCAAAGTATTACAAGTTGAAGCCACCATCCGTTGAATTTGCATGTTAAAAAATGAAGTAAAGTGTTATGATTCGTGCTAAACTGATGGTTCAATTTGATAGCAGAATACTAGTATAGTCGACAGACTATTTCAAAATCTTAATGATATATCACAGTTTTCTGTATTCTGAAGTTGTCATGCCAATGGTGTGTAAATATGTGTACATGTCGGTACAAGATGCCTTGTGAAAGTTGTATAACTTACAAGATTTGACAGTATTACTTGTGTTTTATGAGTTGTTAATAGCTCATGTAGGGTAGTTTAATCTATGTCTTTGGAATTTGTGATTTTAGGATGAAGTTGTCAGTACTGAATGTTAATATGCAGGGCTGCAAGTTGCCGACTTATAATCCAAATCAGTGTCCTAGTCATTTTCTCTAGGATGTGTATTGTCTGGCCCACTGCTGCTTGTCTTTTGCTCCAGGCTCTATAAGCCATTTAACAAGTACATGTAACTTCAACTCTCATAATTCCACAGAGTGCCATAAAGCTGCCATATAAAATAAAAATGTTAATATTGAGAGGCCTTTTCAAGATTATCTTGAACACGTGAATTGTATATTCCCTAGGATGCTTCTGCATTGGACATCCCTTCAAATCACTTGAAGTTCATGTTTTTATCTCATGTGGCATTATTATGGCATCCAGGGGAATTATAAGAGTTGATTAGCATAGGTTGTGCTGAAATCTATGGTTGGTATTTAGACAAAGATTAATTCTTGACATGATGAATTAGCAGCAAAGATATTTCAGCTTTTAGCTGTGAAATTTTCAAATGTTGGTCAGATACTGGCAAGCATTGTTATGTATGTATGTATGCTTCTCTGGCTGGCTGTGTTTTATTGATCTACAAGTAGACATCAAATGAGGATTTCTTGAACAGACTGAAGCGAAATGTGACATTTCAATAAAAAATTACTTTTCAGCATTGCAGTTCATGCACCAAATTATGGTAATATTATATTTCCTCCTTTCTTTCTTTTGTGTATACAGTCAAACCTGTATTAGGGGCCACCTCTACAGAGGGGCCACCTGTCCATAGTGGCCACTTTTTGTCGGTCCCTTGGGTATTTTATCTACAAGTTGCCACCTCTATACAGAGGCCACCTGTCTATAGTGGCCAAATTTGTCCGGTCCCTTGAGTGGCCGCTATAGACAGGTTTGACTGTACATGTAATTTTTTGTGCAGCTCATGTGTTTTTATAGACAGACTGACAGCAGTAAATGGGCCGCACCTTGTTGCAATCCAGAACATTCAGACAGTGGCTTCCACCAACCCGAGGCGAAACCCGAGTGGGCGACTCACCAGATCACACGGCAAGCTGACCACTATCAATGCCAGAACAGAGCGATATAAGAACAGTACAATTCCGCACATCGTCAGACTACTGAACTCATAAACTGCGTTGTTTTTACCATATGCGTTGATTTTATCGCTCAATCAAACATGTAAATTTTAGATATTTTAATACGCTGACAAATATGAATGATTTTAAATGTCCGTGTTAAGTTTGTTATGGTACATTGATGTATGTACAAGAGCAATTCAGGGCCTAGTGTTAGCGCCCTGTCATTCTGTATATGTTGAGCACCAAATAAAACCAGTAAATGTGCTCATCTCTGTCATCTCAGTTTTGGCAACGCCACATGGATGGAGGTATTTATTATTTCTGCAGGAGGATTTTCCATCTTGCCTGCAAATTATATGTACATTGTGTAATTTTCATTGTTCCACCAATGAGATGTCTTTTATTTTTGTAAAACATTACATGTATTTTGGCCATGATTTACTAGTAGATGCAGGCAAGTGAAAATAAAATGGCTTTGTTTCCTTGTATATGGTGCATTGTTAAGAAAGGTTTTGGTTTGCAAAGATCTACAGTTACTGCATTATATTTTCACATGGAACACACTAATGGAACAGTATATTCAGTTTTTCAATTACTAAGCTGGAAGAATGAACCTGAATACAGTATTCTTCATTATAAGCAGCTGGTCGATAGGTGGAAGAAGCAGACCAGTGTAGATAGTGGCCAAGGCGGTCCAGTCTGAATACAGGACCACCCCCAGACCGCTTGCTCTGAGGACTATGTTAGCAATGTATTGTCTGTTAGGTGGCACAACCACACGCAAAAGATCAGACCGATTTTTCAACCCCTGACAAGTCAAATCAAACACCGTATCAGTTTTTCTGCAGTTTCATGAATAAGGGTTGGGTCCAGGTTCAGTATGTGAGAACTTGTGAATGGACGATGTTCAAAGCAATGGTCCATTTCCCGAAAAAGAAATCAGTTTTGTGGAGTATCCGACTCCCACTGGTGTTTTAAAATCCTACAAAGCTAACTGCCTCTACTATTGACTGTAAAACTTGACTGTAGAAATGACTATAGGCTCTACTCTACTTCGCTCGTTATTTTCCTCCACCATTAAGCCCCCAAACGTTAATCTCCAAGCAGATCCGACGGTAGCATAAGACAGTATCAAAAGCTGCCAGAGGAGTGAAGCTGGCTTAGGAGCCCCGGTAGCAAAACACACTCCTAAGCCGGCTTCAGTCCTCTGGCAGCTTTTGATACTGTCTTATGCTACCGTCGGATCTGCTTGGAGATTACCCAAACGTGTGAATGCCTGATCATTTGATCTGTTCATTTTCTAATAGGTCCAACATCCGGTCCACTGAATTTTTTCAGGTCTGTTTATTTCTGGACCGGTCCAATAAGAAAAAAATGGTTTTGTAATATTGTAAACCCAAATGTGGACCATGTGACAAATATGGGTTCTTGCCTCTTTCTAAGCAGTTGTGATCTCCAAGATCTTAGGATTTAAAGGAATGTTACAGTGACTGTAAATTGATTTTTTGCGAGGGGAATCATTTCATGAGAGAAAAGGAATGGAGATTTTCAAGTTTATCAAGTTTGCAGTTGACACAACAAATTTGCAGCTAAGAAGTAATTGTAATCCATCAGAAACTGCTGCACTAAAACAGAAACCACTGCAAACATTTATATAGTATTGCAACATTTTCTGGCTGTAACAGGTCTCTGACAAACGACCCTCTGACAGTATCAAGTGCCACATGCTTCAGGGAAGATCTCATCATTGATAAATGGTCATAATTAAGATAAGGAAACACCAGGGAGTGGGGTGGCAGGGTGCCAGTGGTACCACTTTCTTCAAACACTTTCACCACTTTATCTTGATGCCCAAAGATACAACGGGGGTATCAAATTCATCTACCATATTTTCTTGAATTTAGTAATATGTACTTTTAAACTTTTCAAAATTAAGGTGCTGCTAGTTGTTGGAATGCATGCTTTATTTGAAGTTGTGGTAGGGATAAATTTGAATTCATCTCACTGGCTCCAGATATGTTGAAGATTAGTGGTGTGTACAATATTTGAGCTTTTCCATTTCAGTCCAAGACTTGCCTCAAACCAAATATTTTCCACTTATTCATATGGCAGATAGCTGCAAGTGTTATCAGTGGGTAAATCAAACCTGCAGCGTTGCCGTACAACCTCAGTACTATTTGTATGTGACACTGCTAGTCCCAAAGCAGTATGGGTAAGGGTGTGAAATCTGCAATCTCCAATATCTGGTTTAACACTTGGCATGAATTTGATGCAGCCAGATTTCAGCACCTTGATGCAACATATTGAACAATTCTATTAGATCCAAACTTTAGATTTACAACTTCTCCAAATTCTGAGTGCCAAGTCTTTGAACAAATGAATAATCAAGGAAACGTCAATCACTTAATATGTTACGACACTAAAAACTAGATGGTTGCAATTATGAATGAACATAGACTTACATGTAAAAAATTGAGAAATCATGACAGACGATATCAAGTCAGTACCTTCTCAACAAGTTTATTAACAAAATGAGTACTTATTACAGAGCATATATCATAAGGTGTACCTCTAAGAGTCTACTAAATACTGCCAGACACAGATTAAGGTTTTACATGAGTTGGCAGGGAGCACGGGAAGTTTGGTTGGAACAGGGGAGGAAGGATAGCCACAGGCAATAAGAAAATTCATGGTTCTAACTGCACATGTGCAGCAAACTGCATCATGGGTGATATACTAGTACTAAAGGTGATGGCTCCTAAGACATAAACATATGTTTGGACATGTAGTAGGCATGGTCTTGACAAGAAATGTTTACAGGTGAGGGGCCTTGACCTTTGACATGTTACCCACAATGCATTTTGCTTTGCATGAGCAGTTAAAACAATGAAGAACCTTATTCTACACACAAGGAGCTGACCACTGGAAACCCTGTGTTCTACTATTATCAGGGATGAATCCCTGTTGTCTGTACAAGGGGAAATATAGTATGTTACAGCTGGCACAACATAATAAACACCTAATCCAAACCTTACAACATCTCTTCTTCTCATACCAGTGGTCAGCTTCCCTTTGGTATGTCATTAAATTCAAGAAAAACGTCCCATTTTTTTTTGGAAAGTTGCAAACATGCAATGAAACATATGTTGGTCCTGTGCACAAAACATGGTATAAAAGCTTAGGTTCGATCACTATGCTTTCTTGCCATCAATATTGACATACTCTGGAATGGAAATTCATGTTGCAAAGTCCACCCAATTGATAGTGCCAAGACTTTCTTTACTTACTTTGGACGAAAATGTACTTGTTTGGAGTAAGTGGGGGTAAGGTTGATATTGCTAGTTGCATCTCAACACCAGAATATAAAGATAACTCAAGTTCTAATAATCACAATTTGCTTCACACATATGCATGTAGCCAAGATGTGCTATAGCAACCTTTGTAACCAATTTCTAACATGTATTCAAACATCAGGGCAGTTTACTGTGATTCGGAGGTTTGACAAATGGCCATCATATTTCTTATTAAGTGCCTAAAAGTGTGCATGTCTTACTATAATAAAAACAGGACTATTTTACAAGTCTGTCCAAAATTGACACAAAAAAATATCCCTGTTTACAATATCAATCTGAACTATAGAATTCACACAGTGACGATAGAGTCAGTTCTGCAATAATTTGATGTTTCTGTGTGCTGACTATATGAACATTACTAGTAGCTGCTTTAGAACAGTGTGGCACATTTACTATGATTTAGTCTCAAAAACATGGTTGGCAGTACAGAGGTAGACAGCATAGAGCAGCCAATACAATTATAACAGCATGGCATATTTGTTCATGTTTTAATACATTTACAAAAGAAGGGGGATGCATATGAGGAATTGCATATAAAATCAACAATATAGGCAGCTTGCAACTAAACAACAAACGATACTGTAATTGTTTGCTAAAGCTTTGAGCTTAGGAATAGTTGCAAAATACTTGACAAATCAAAATGATTTTCTGACCGACTTCATCAACATATTCAAACAGTTGTGCCCTGCATTTTTTGAACAGGTATCAGACAGGACAATGCCCCCTTAAGGAGAATCTCTTCCTACTGGTATACAAAATTGGCAATGTGTATATCAGCTATTCTGTTGGTTGTTTTACTTGTGCAGTGTTAGACTATGATAATGGTTGTATCTAATCATCATAACTTAGAGTCATGATGATTGTGTCACCAAATATCAGTGTTATGATTACATGATAACTCACAAAGCATTAATCAAAAACTGATTTTCTGTAAAATCGCATAAGAGGGCATTGTTCGTCGTAGGACTTTCCTTGTTACAAAACCTCTACCACAGCTTTTGTCTTTACTATAAGTGAGCTACTCATTAACAAACACACATTGTATCAGCTGCTCTGTCCTCACGTGTCGGTACTAACGTCCTTTGTTGTACATGATAAACTTTGTGAACTTGAGATAGTTGGTATGTTATATATTCACATACATGAGAAAGTTCCCCGGTGGAAACTCCCTTGTCAAGGTCCAATCTTGCCCTGAGAGATGCGTACAGGCATGAACCTCACAAACAGAAGTCTGGTTTCTGAACTTTGGCCTAGCTTTTCCTACCTTTTCTATCACATTTAGACTATCCATAATATTGAAACCTCTACATATGCTCCTTCACAAGTATGTGTAAACTGCAGCTTGCTTGTCTCTATTCTGACAAAGGTAAGTGACGTCGGACCAGCAGTTATAACGTGACTCTAAGAAAGTTAGTACAGCCATCATTCTTCCATATTCAAGTGTTTGGCTTCCCCCCTCAATATATAAAACAAGGTCAATATACATATCAATCCAATCAAGAACACATTGAAGTTGATGCTTGCTATCTCATAGGAGTGAGTCCTTATTTTTCTTTTTGAACACTGTATTGGAGATGTAACTACAAAATCAAAGAAAACAGTTTAATATCTTTGCACCTACGTAACATTAAATGTATGATAATAAAGACTTCAGTTCTCAGTCAATAATGTGATTCCACACACCCTGCCAGGTATTTTGTGTCCTTTTTTTCTCTCCCTTTTTTTTCCTTTTTTCTTCCCAGTAGTACAAGAGGCCAGCGTCACATGGCGTATTTCTTGGTCCATTCCTTTGCGAGTTCGTTATACCGCGGTTTGTCCGTCTTGTAGATCCGCGCGATCTCCGGAACGAGGGGGTCGTCTGGGTTGGGGTCACATAGCAGGGAACAGATGGACAACAGGACCTACAAGTGGGACAAACATGGTTAGACTTAGACTTCGTTCAGACCAGCATATTGTTTAACAGGATTTACCCAGGCACAGGGAGCAAGCACTTGTCCCGTCCCAGGTCCTGTAGCTCCTTCTTAATTCTTTTTCCATGCCATTGTGTCAGAAGAGTGTGTAACACTGCTGTAGTAGTATACTGTATAGTACATTTTTTGTAGTATAATCAACCAGTAATACACATTTGAATACACATGTTCAGGGTGTCATAAATTGGCGATGGATACATCGCAGCAAAAATCGCCAAAAACATTTCAAGATTTTAATTTTTTCTGTCAGCCTCTTAACGAGCCTGTTGAAGACTATATAAGTTCGCACTTCCTGTTAGTGTTACGTCACTGTGGGTGCTTTTTGTGTGTCCTTTTGTTTCAGTCTAACATGGCGGTCCCTAAGAATGAAAATCCTTCAAATTATGTAGCAGGGGTCGGTTGATTTGTACAGCAATTATTCATGTACCAAACCAGCCGAGCAGCACCAGCCGAACTCCAATCGGGAAAATTAGCTCTTGGATCGTCAAGCTTGTGAACGATTGGGGTAGGTTTTATAGGATTATCCCAGCATGAACAAGTCCGAATTTGCATGAACACACGCACTTGGCAACGCAACGCTCTGACAGCTTTTCATTTTGTTCCACTACAATTTTCGTTCATTTTCATTCCATAGTTTAATTCTACACGGAAACATATTAAATTTTAGTTGATATAATGTCTGCTACAAACATTTCTGACGAAATGTAAGGAGAAAATGACAAGGAATCAGAAAGGAACATGAAAACGGTGATGTCAAAAAAAGAATCCGTTGTTCACCTTGGAGATTGTGAGCGCCGGAGACCACTGACTACGCAAGATATCCAGGCAGATAGAACCGTTGGAGTTGATGTTGGGATGATAGATTCGGGTTGTAAAGGCCACTTTTGGCGGCTTGAATGGGTAGTCTGTTGGGAAGTGGATGGTGAGGAAGAAAACCCCTCCCTGATACGGGCTGTCCGGCGGCCCCATGATGGTGGCTTGCCAGTGGAACAGATCATCCCCGACCGGGCCGGCTGAACACTGTGCTGGCGGGTCCCGTCCCAGGTCCTGTAGCTCCTTCTTGATTCTTTTCAACGCCATTGTGTCAGAAGAGCGTGTAACACGGCTTTAAAACACCAGAAGTCCGCCAAGAACTGGGAAAATATTCTGCAGAATGTCAACCTTTTTTCGCCTCTATCGCCTCAAACGGAATGGCAGTTCTCCCAGCAGCCCTCAGCAATCCCGTCAGGTGACCTGGCACTAGGCAGAAAATAGCACTTCGTTCGTTCAGCGACGATTCGCAAGAAGTCCTGATTAAAAATGATTAAAATACACAACTTCTGGCCAATTCATATAATAATCTAGACCTAAAGGTGCTTTACAATACTTTTATATAACAGAAAAACAAATGTAGATTTATTTATTTTTGGAAATGAACTAATATGTGAAAAACGAAAGACGCACCCGAATGTGAATTAGTGTTACTGTAGATCGCCCTATTTTAGGAAATTGGTGAGTCATAGTGAGGGTGGGTAAAACCGTCATCACAGGCAAAACCGGAACCCAAGAATGCGACGGGAAATTTCATGACTAACTTTCACTTCCCCCCGGAATAGATTCACAGTTCGTTATCTAATCAATATTTTGACTCATGGATTACTTCTAGGTCACGTTGGTAGCAAATGCAAAGAAAACAAAAAAAGTTAAATACCCAGACTCCCCTGATGTGTAATGGTTCGCTCCAGGTGCTGCATTCTTGAAGCACCTTCAGAGGTAGATTCACGTGCAGAGCAGGTGGACAGGTGTATGAGGCCCTCAGGCATCCGCGCAAACGTTTGAAATGTTTTCTGACGAAACTCTAGATGTCATCGAGTTCAAGTCGTCATGGAAGAAAGAAAGGTGCTCACTTCTTGAGTTTGTGCTGTTATTTACCTCCTTGAAGGAGGTATTCACAGTGATTTTTGGACGGTCCTCCCCAAACCTAAGTTTAATGGTTGTGCAGAGAATGTTGTTTTGTTTAAGAGCCTAAATAATTTTGTTTGTCGACACTGACAATTTTGACATAATCTTCATGCATATATTTTTTATAACTTACAATATATATTTGAACTGTGCACAGTTTTGTACCAAAATACTGTAATTGTGTAAATTCATTATTTGGTTTTTCGGGGGCATAATAATTTCGTGAGGACTTAATGGAATGGAAGAGAGTGTTTTGCAGTGTTTTAAGTTTGTGTTTGGAACAATGCAGTATTAATAAATGCAACTTAAAAATACGATGATGCAAACACATATTTGACGTGTCATAATTTACTTTTCGGAAAAGTAAATTATGACACGTCAAATATGTGTCAGGATCTACAGTAAAAAAACAAAACAACAAAAAGCCACACTTGGATGCGCAGTAACATTGATAGTTTGATTCTGATTTCTATCGCCTGCTGAATTTGTTAGGTCATAACAAGTATCATGACTCTTTCACAAATGATGAAAAGTGACTCACAAGACTGTTATATAACCATCAAACCCCAAATAGTTCAAGAATGATTACACAGTTAGTTGGCTTCATATGGATATAAAGATACTAGTCATGGTGTCTGGTATGGCATTGTACATATACCCTAATAAATTTGCACGCTCACAACTCAATGAACAATAATCTACTGTAACTTCATTTATTTTCGTGACTTGAGTGTGTTGTAGGAGGGGAAATACGTTTTTGTCAATTGTTAAAAAATAAAAAAAAGTGTAGAAATAAAGGCATCATGAATATATCAAGCCTTATAGTAACTATGGCTAGACTCTGTTCTATTACATGTAGTTATTAGAAACAATCAAAAATATTAAATTACATATTTTATTTACACCCTTTGTTTGCTTCTCGCTGTTGTTGCCAGGCGTGTTCGTGACAGCAGCACCCAGACCAGTGAGATCATCACCAATGATGTGGCAGCTCAGAGCATAGACAGGCACGAGATAGAGGTGAGTATACATGCTGCGCAAGTGCACATGGGATTCTTACTGAACCTAGATGTCATCTTAGTATACAACTGTTTCATTCAAGAACAAGGAAATAATGTCATGTACTAGTATTGGAGTATTATATTATTTAGTGGGTAGAGTGTTTGTCTTGCAATTTTTATGTTGTCATTTTAAAATGTATGCTAATGCACTTAGCATTTATGTCGTATGGGTGTGCTGTAGAGCTGTTATAGAACTGTGTGGCCAAAGGGTTACTTAAGGGAAGGATTCTAACCTCTCTTTCTTGACCATTAGGTCCAGACAGATGAGGTGTATGAGAAAGCAACACCATACCGCTTCGTCAACGATAAGTCACAGGTGAGTATTACATTTGTAGTTACTGTAGTTAATCTGAGTTGAGCAAATTCAGTGGATCTGAATAAAGTCAAGGTATTACTTCTGGTTTAATATGTTGTAAGTATATTGCACTGGATGATGCAACTTAGATATATGAAGAATGAGATTGTGATTAAATTTTATGACTGTCACTGTCTTTTTGTCTTTCTGTAGTAAGCCTTCTTTCTTGGAATATTTAATTTTCCTACTTGGTTCTGTCTATGATTAAGATTATTGTGAATTCTTTAAACTGTGGATGATAACATAACAATTCATATGGACATTGCTTCATGTCCATACTTGAGTTATAGTCAGTGATACATTTTGTATTTTATTTGTTGCAGAACTTTTTCTTTGGTGTCATTTCTATTTTGCATCTGTCCACTTGTTTTTTCCATGACTCTGACCGACACTAACGCCATCCTAACATCTCAATGCATCTTCCATTTCCAGGAGTATCAGGTGAATGCCTTTTTATGGCGCTCTTGCAGCTTGCAACAGTCAATTCTTAAAACAAATTACTAAATTTTGATGTGAAAATACTGCACTGATTAAATACTTGGTTCATAGATTTGCCACTGTTTTCTACAGCTTCTGTAAAAAAAAGAGCAACAGGCAGTTTTGTTATGTAATGGTCAAGAGTATAATTCTCACTGATCTGTGTCGCTGATCTTTTTTAAGCTTTGCCTCAGCTTAAATTCAAACTGACTGGAGAGCACAAATAACTGGCACAGGCATGACATGTGTGTGTTTGAGTGTGATCTTCAACGTTTTCATGGATTACATTAGCAGGGATGTGCATACTTATAAAGTTCTAATAATAACATGTTGACAAATGTCTGTTATTGCAGGAGCTGAAAGATTTTCTGGAGAGAGTAGAACCTATGCTGCATGAACAACTGGAGAAGAACTTACACAGCCATGCATTTGATGGTAAGCATTTACTAGTTATTCTAATGCACGTTGGAGCATCAGGAAAATGATGGTCAAATGTTGGTAGACCACATGTAATGCTAGTTCAACTTTATACACAGGGTAGCCTGATATTGTTTTCAAAGACAGTAATTATTCAACAAACGGTGGTTTCAAACTGCAATATTTTAAAAGTATCGCAGTTTGAAACCACTGTACATGTACATCAACTTGATATCCCTAAACACACTGTTTTTAAAGACAACGTCATGTATATTATTAAGGTTACCCCACGGATCATGTCATGTACAGTTAGAATGGTAAAACATTAAAAAACTTAGTCCAAGGTTAAATGGTCAAATTCAATATAATCAGTAATGCTTCAACTTGTTATAATGTTGTAAGGTTTTGGAGGGCAAGAATTGGGTATGATTGTGAGGAGTTCGCCAAGTTTTTAAATTTGTGCAATTGCCTGTACTGCAATCTATTCATGATTTTCTCTCTCAGGTTACGATGTAAACTGGCATGAAGAAACCAAAACAGTGACCTGTGTTCACACACTGAGTCATGCAGACTTAGAACCTGGAGTACGTACATTGTCTACTGTATTGTACAAATGTATATCAAGAGTATATGGTGTGCCTGGTAGGCACCTAAAAGTATAGCCAGTAACTGCATTAAAAGTATTTTTCTTTTTACATGTACTAAGTATTTGTTTTATTATTTGGACTCAATATCTCTGTGTTTGTGTACTAGTATGTATGTGCCTATATGTGTGTGATTGTGTGTATGTGTGTGTTTCTGCATGATTCCTACTATCATGTATAATGCAGCATTTTCAGAGCTGCTATTTTAGTCTTGTGGGACTAGACAGATCACACAGCCATTAGTTTAAGGGATGAAGTCTACCATGTCTGGTTGTCATGTTGTGTGTGTTTCCCCATCTGAATGTGACTGGTACTGTATGGGTAAGGGGGTGAAGTCTGCCATCTCTGATCTTTGCCATGCATGTTGTATATGTCTCCCCAGCTGAATGTGACACGTTTGGGTAAGGGGGGTGAAGTCTGCCATCTCTGATTGCCATATTTTCTGTGTTTCCCCAGCTGAATGTGACAGGTCTGTCCTGGAACTCTACTGGTTCCACAGTAGCTGTCTCATACGGCAGGTTTGACCATGAAGACTGGTGCACACACAAAGTAAGACTGGTCAGGATCCCTCGTTAGAGGAATGTATTGTAAAACGTAACGTCACTGTCTTTTTCCTACATTATGAGTCGAATATACTTTTTATGTTACACTGCACAGCAAAATTCACAAGGGCTTAATTTCTTTCACAAAGTTTACCAATGCAAATATGTTGGAAATAAGTTATAAATATTAATCTGACTGGAGATTTTGCCTTTCAACTCAATATGATGATTTTCTGTTTATCATTCATTCCAGTCCCTCCTCTGTACCTGGAATGTGGACAGGAAAAACATCAACCCAAAAAAGGCAGATGTTGCTGTGGATGTTTCTGTAAGTATTGCACAAGTACAACTGGACTGTTGGGCAGTGATTTAAGATACAGTCAGGCAAAACAAATGGTTACAAACCACGTGCATGATATTCATACTTGTAAGTTATGCCATGAATTAATGTATCATAAGTGAAGTGACTATACTAGATCTTCATGTTAAGGATTACATTCAGTTGGAGGGTAGATGTCTAACAACACTGCCATATCAGCACTATGGACAAAACCGGCCTTACTCCAATCAACATTGCAAAAAGCATTTTGCTCTATTTTTTGGTCATTTTTCTACTTCTAGGCTTTGCTTAGTTACTAAAATGATAATATGGGAACTGGAGGCAGAAGATTTGAAATAAGTTTTAATGTTATCAGATACTTGATGATTTGTTGTCTTGTATGACCCTGTGTAGAGCTGTCTGATGTGTGTGGCGTTCCACCCCGAGGTCCCAGCATTCATTGCAGGGGGAACATTCAATGGTAAGGTACAGTTATGATTGGTCATTACAATGTGATGTATTTACCCATTCAAACTCTGGCCTCTAGTGATTTATCCTTCAACACTTTGAGATGAGGCATTCAGAGATGGTAAACTTTACTCATACAGAAGCTTCACTGCAGAAATACAGAGACAAACACACATACACACACACACAGGCATGCACACCCATTGCCAGTATAGATTATGAATGTAAATCTATAATCCAGTTGTCTATGGTACTGAAAAAGACTCCATATGTCCCCTCATCAGGTGAGGTCCAGCTGTGGGACCTGAGTCAGCCTGACAACCCCTTTCTGGCATCATCAGGCATTGAAGACAACTCTCACAGGGATCCTGTGTCAAGGGTCGTCTGGGTTCTTGATCCTGAGGGCAAAGGCAAAAACAAATACAAGGTGAATTTACAGTATGTCTTTCTCAAGCTGTAATTCTGTTGAAAGGGTTTATAGAGGGATGATTTAGAAATTTGTAATATAAAAACATAAAACTCTTTGTGTGTTATGCATTTTCCAGTAGTTAGTAATCCTGCCTGTGGCCAAGAGGTGGGGAGTTCCCAACCTCCGAAATCGTAAAAGAAACTCCGGTCCGAGACCTCACTATTCTCTTTCTTCCCCAGCTTGTCAGTATCAGTGGAGATGGGAAGATCCTTGTGTGGCAGGCTTCTCCACAGACAAAGGAAATCAAACTATTGGATGGGTAAGTTTAAGGGAACACTAGCTCACATTGCATACACTCAGATGCTATTTTGCATTCATTTTTGCTTAGACTCAATTTCATTGTAAGTGGTGAAGGGGTATACACTGAAGGAATGTCCCTAAATGAAGCTAAGTACTTGTTTGAATCTATAGGTGTTCTTTCTCAGCATAGGGCCTGAATCAGAAAAAATGCAAATGGTACACAGTGCAGTTCTTAGACCGGATGAATTGCTTTCTAAAACCTAATTGAAATGAATAAATGAGGATCCTAAGGGACACCGAAACTTGCATGGTTAATCTGTAAGCTCATCAGAGAAACTGTGAATTATTCATGCCTTAAGAACTCCCTGAGATTGGGAGTGTGATTATTACCAAGGGGATTCACAAATTCTGGCATTTCCACGTCCACTTCTGGGTTTCCTTCATCACCATTAGCCTCCATAGCAGGCTCTCTGGGCCTTTTTCGTAATTTTTTGTGTGCTCATAATAAATCTTTGCCTGGCTATTTCTTTGCGTACTTCTTGCCTGCTATGGTCTGGCAGCACAAATGACCCTGTACAAAAATAAATGGCCAGCAAAAGTGTATTACTGGCATGAGCTAAACAAAAAGGCCCAGAGAGCCTGCTATGTCATTTTGTGTTTATACAATTTGTACAAAAAAGCTTCTCTACAAGAACCAATTATAATTTTTTTTTGTAATGGGTTTGTTCCTTGAAAGCAAAGCCAATTTTAACCACTTCTAGGCAATGAACTAGAACTATTGAACCTCCTCTGAGTGCATGAATTTATGACTACATGCACACATTGAATAGTTTTATTACATGAAATTGTAAATTTGTGTTATATCCTCATTCTTAAAGCTCATTTCATTGATATATTTTTTACAGGTTGACTATTGCTTTCAGTTGCCTTTGTTAGATTTAGTTCTGAATTGTTAAAACTTTAAGCAGCTAGAATCAAGAAGCAAACCTTAACCATGTTCATGTTTTTAGGTTCCTCCTGTTAGCAGAAAGCATGCCCAGAAGTATGAGGAAAGGCAGGTTGAGGCCTGATGCAGAGATGGGAGGTAAATCTTGTCTTATTATTTCCCATTATTAAACCTAGAGTACAGGTGTAACAGGGCAGAATACACCCCTGGACATATCGTAACCCAGGGGACATTATTTCAGGGAGTATATTTTGGCCTGTTACACCAAAGCCAATGATTCATCTTTCCTTTTAGCAGTACCCATACTTGAATATCTTTCAATAAATTTGACCACTGTTATATGTTGTTGCCTTTCAGTGACTGCTATCTCCTACACCCATGAAGACAAGACACTATTTGTTGTAGGATCAGAAGGAGGCGGCGTCTTCAAGTGTTCCATGAACTCTTCCGATCGTGTTGCTGCTAGTAAGTCTTAGACATGATGATACTTTTGCTTAGAAGGGAGATCAAATAAATGGTAAAGATACAGTCCAAATTTACCAGAGAAGACCACTATGACTATGAGACTGGTAAAATCTGGTCTGTGTGGGCAGTGGGTCACTACAGACAGGATTCTTAATGCTTGTGTCAATGGGAAAAATTATTTAAGGGGTCGACCACCAAAACATGTTGTCCTTTATGATGTAGAGATCATCGCTTGCACAAGTTTTACTGAGCATCAAAAATCAACACCAGTCAGAAAATTTAGACCAAAGGGGGCATTTATGTAGATTCAGCCATCTTTGGGACCCACATCTTTGCTGCTGATACACCACCAAGTGGCAAGGAGTACAGAATGTAGTAGAGTCTATTTCAGCCCAGTAGAGGGTAGTTGAGGAGTTACTGAGACGTTCACCAGGTAAATTGTCTCGAAAAACTCAATTTTTCTTGTGATGTCCCAACGGCAAGATGAAGCTATTCACAGAAACAGTTAACCATTTATGTTTCATGTTTCCAGCTCATATCCAGTTGTCAGTCCCCTTGAAGAACCCCGTTTCCTTTGCATTCACCCCGCACGTGGGTCCGGTGTACGCTGTGGAGTGTTCTCCCTACCACAGGAACCTGTTCCTGACATGTGGTATAGACCAGACAGCCAGGGTCTACAGTATGTTGCAGGTAATTAGCACATCTGATATTCAATTGTCTTATCACCACAGTTACTGTAGTAGAAGTAGAATGCACTGGTATTAAGATGACTGCAGCTTTTATTTGGGTACAAAATGTGATGAGCAAATTTTTATCTTAATATCTATTTCAGGGTATAGATTTGGACTAATGGTGTTGGTAGAGGTCACAATCAGAGTCTTAAAAGAATCTATGACACTGCCAGATTGAAATCGCAAAGCTCTGTCATACAGTGGACACATACTGGAACACTTTAAATTTCTATTGTGATTCCAAAGTATGACATAATGCTCTTCTGTTGGGTGTGTTTTGACTATTGAACTGAGTTTTGGAAGTATACATTACAGTGCAGTAACTAGTATTCATCCTGGCAATGTATCTCTTCCTGACCAGGCCAAGCCAGTCCTAGAGCTGGAGCCGGCAGCAGGGTACATCTTCTCGGCGCGATGGTCACCGGTCAGACCGTCCGTCTTCGCAGTGGTGACGGGGGAGGGGCAGCTTCTCATCTACGACCTTGTGGTTCACAAGGTCAACCCTGTCTGCACGCTGGAAGCTGGGTCCGACAAGAAGCCAGTCTACACTCTGGAGTTCAACCTACACAAGTAGGAGACTTGTATTGTCTATTTTTATGGTGTGGTCACTCTTGTAATAGGATTTTGATGTTGCGCTATTTTCAAGCAGGCTGTGACAGAATCAACCTTTGACAGTCTAAGACAGTCTTTTCAGGAACAAGACAACCAAATTTGTAAATTTTATTCTAGATCATACAATAATTTACAACATTTATGAGGCCTTTTTAGTGCAATTACCTGATGAATTTCCTTTCCCATCTGTTTCCAGTCGTCAGCTGTTGGCCACAGGTGATGAGTTAGGTGATGTCCGTGTGTGGCAGCTGAACGATGACCTGACCATCCAGGACCCAGGAGAGGAGACAGTACTGGCAGATCTGGCTGACTCTGCACTGGAGTAGTCACCATGTAGAGGGATAGCAACAATTTTTCCCAGACTTTGTATGAAACTATTGTAAAAATGTGGGGCTTGGAAATGAAAAATAGAAACGTATACGTACAAACATACACAAATAAATGCCCACGACTATTCTCTTTACGTCTTGTGTAGTTTGGTACTTTTTGGTCCCAAAAGCTGCCCAGCTGACCCTGGTTTGGAAATGTAATGTAGGGCTTAGAGAATGGCAATTTTTTCCCAGGCTTTCAATAAAACCGTTGTAACAATTTGGGACCTAGTAAGTAAATAAAGTAGTAAGGTTCATTAGGTAGGGAAGTCCTTTCACTTCAAATTTAGCAGGGCACTAGTCTGTGTAAAAACTCTGCTGTCCAGGGCTGTAACTGGCCCCTCCCCGGCCCCGCGAACAAACAACATCACAAGTCATCAATAAAAACAAAACAAAACAATGCGCAAAGATCAGAAGACTGAATGGTTCTGTATTGTATTTTGTGTATAGAGTTTTTTGTACAAAGATCACTTTCTATGTTGAACATAGAATTTGGCATGCAAGTAACAATTTATCCTTCAAGTCTATCTGCAAGCTTTGAATTAGTATGTACCAGCAACAATGTGTAGTCCACAAATTGTATAATCTATTTTGCTGCCTGTAGAAGTGAAAAATTATTTGTACATATTTGCAAGTTATGAATACAGGCATTTGATGTTCCAAGTAGACACTTGTGTGATATTGATATTGTGTGATATTGATTAATGTTTGAAAAAATATATGCAAAGTTTCTAAACCACTAAGCTTTCTGCCTCTTCACTGGGAAGTTTTTTTTTTCTAACACTGAAGAAACTCATGGATCTGGTTTCATTTCAAGTACATTTGTACTTGACATAACAATGTATTGGTATTCTTTTAAGCAAAACCTACAAACAAACCCCACTATCTGTATAATACTTCATCTCTTGTGATTTTTCTATACATTTGTTTATTTACATGTAACAAGTCTTGTGTACAACTTATCTATATCAAGCCAGTCATAGTACATGAAAATTACTAGTACCACTAAGATTGAAAGAAACAGTGAATGAATATCTGTTTTCAGAATAATACAGAATGTTCAACCCCAATAGTAGTAGTGATAGTGCTACACTACTGAAAAGCTTTCAATAGAAGGTAAGATCTAAATACAAGTATGTACACATCATTCCACACAATACAATACCATAAACTGATGGAAGTAGCTATAGTTAGCACTTCCCAAAGAGGGGCTTACAGACTACATTATTTACATCATTCCAGTGGCTCTCCAAAGGCTGCCTTTGCAGTTTCCCTTGCCATTTTCCTGGCTAAGTACCTCTCCCTGGCAGACATCACAGACTCCCCCTCATTCCTCCTAGCAAACTTTGACTTCTCATTTTTCTTGCTACTTTCCTCTTTTGCATTCGACTCTTCCTCACCCTTTGTATTTTTCTCTCCCTGCCCACTTTCAACAATTTCTTCTTCCCTGTTACTTGTACTAGTACTACTGGATTCATTCCTTTTCCTCTTTTCTGGCTCAGGAGACAACTCTTTTTCCCTCACTTTCTCAGCCTTTGGTTTATCATGGTCTCTCTCCTTATGACTTCTCTCTGAGTGCCTGTGCCTATCTTTATCTCTGTCTTTACCATGATGCTTCCTATCTCTGTCCCTATGACTCCTCTCATCCCTCTCTCTATCCCTACTCCGCTCCTTGCTTCTACTTCTCTCTCTTCTCCTCTCTCTATCTTTCTCTGATTGCCTATGTCTGTGTCTATCATCTCTATCCTTCTCTCCATCATGGTCTCTTTCACTCCTATCCCTGTGATGCTCACTTCTCTTGCTGTGTTTCCTATTTCTTTCATCATCTGACCCTGAGGCACTATCCTCCCTGTCTGCGGTCCTCTCTTGTTTTACTTTCGTTGACGTGGCTGCAGTTTCGTCGTCCGTCTTTTCCTGCTTGACCTTGACCTGTGACCCACCAGGCGCCTCTTCCCCCATGGTCTGAGCCAATAGATGTCTGTAGAAACCGCTCATGTCCTTCTGTTTGGTTACATCATTCCTCGCTTCTTCCTCAGCCTCCCGTCTTTCCCTCTCTTCTTCCTCCCTCAACTCCTGCAGCTTCTTCTTGTACGCGGAGGTCACGAAGGCGTCTTTGTCCGCGAACTCGTGCCCTTCCTCCTCCCTCTCCTTCTGAACCTTCCTTTCCATCCTCCTCTCTTCCTCCAGCTTGCGGCGCTGTGCGGCAGACAGCAGGGCCTTGATGTACTTTGGCTTCTTCTCGACCCTGTGTCCGGTCGTGGCCGCGGCTCTCTCTTCCTTCTGCTTCTTCATGTCATCGTAGATGCTGTCGTATTCGTACACGCTGGCGTCCTCTTGCAGCGCCTTGGCCATCTGGAGTTGCGTTTGCTTTCTGATTTTCTTCTTTGCTGCATCATTCTGTGAAAGATAGCGTTGACAGAAGGCATTTTTTACCTTCCTTTCAATGTCACAACTGGATTTAAAAATAGTGTATGGTCACAATGTATTGAACACAAATAATATGTATGGTCATCAATGGGTCATCAAAATTGTCAAGGGGGAGGGGGGCAGACTTCGTGCCAAGATTGGACGTACCTGCAATGATCGGTTGATTGCTTCGTGAGCACTATCTTCGTCAGAATCGTCTCCAAAGATCGAAGGTCTGGCAACCATGGCCGATGGCTTCTGAGGGCCCTTCTTCGGGATAGTCAACCCGTATGATTTCGTCGGATTCGACGCCATCTCGACGTTCTTCAAAAACTCTTCACCAACACGATCATGAAGCGTTTTCTGTAATACAAAGGGATTCTGAGCTGAATGGGACTTTTCTGTACGTTATTATAATGCCAATGGTGCTAGTAGATACTGAGTTTAGAAGCATTCCACCTCAAACTGGTGTGAGATACAGAAAAGTGGACATTAACAATCGTAAACCGTACGGTCGGTACCTTTGCCCAGTGGCGGTGAAATCACTCAGAACGATGAAAGCATGATGGAACTGGAATATACCATATACCACTAAAGTAGGTAAAGTATTGACTTTGATTTTTGTGTAAAACACACAAACCATGGTTTATTGAATATGTAGCACTATTTTAAAATAGGTATAAATATACTAAATTTACGATCAATTTAGATATGTTATTATTCTCTGAACCTTGCTTTAATATTTTGTATTTCTAAATGACCACCCCTAGTCTTTAATGGACCTGTCTATTGAAAATGTCCAAAATGGCTGCCGTCAGGTGAATTTTAGATTCACACGAACGATTTTTTATTCAGCTGCATAATTCTAATGATCACGGCTTCGAGCATGATACATCCACTAAGCTGAAGGTGTAGCGATCTAAGATGGCCACCACGGAAAAACTGCTGAAGGCTTTCGAGTCGCTGAAGGCCTTTCAGCAGGGAAATGTCACGGGGGAGGAGACGAGCACCGCAAGCCAGACGGCCCCTGTTGGGCAGATGTCAAAGTGAGTTGACCCTAGAAAAATAGAAAACTATGAATCAATCTAGTATTCTTAGACATCATTATAGTTTGGTATATTGTAATTGGTGCTGTCTTTGACGGGTAGGCAGTTTTGTGATCGAAAATGTTGTCCAAATGTTGCGCGAACTGCGACACACAACCAAAATCTGAACAAAGAGGATGTGATGGTAGCTTCTGTCGGCAGAACAAAACAAGGGGGAGGGGCAACAGTTGAGGATAATCTGTGCTTCGTTATCATATACATGTAACCATCATATCTAATAAGATATGTTTTGATGAAAAGACTTTTTGTTTCGCATATTAGGAATGACATGGCTGCTTTTCGTCATTATTTATGTGGAGCATAATTTGTGAATTTACAAAATGTATTGATTGATAGATTTTGCGACTGGCCAATAATGACATTGGCATCAACAATTTATAAACCTCACTGTCTCATTTAGATCGTTTAAGTGATAGTTACAGTACGTGTCATCTGTCATGCTATTTACACTATTGTGGATAACAGTAATTTTTCACATTTTGTATCCACCTACTTTTTAATAATTCATTATTGTGGATAACAAGGTTCACAACCAAGATTTATTTATAATGTTATGTACAATTATCACAGTACTACTTTACTCCACTGTCTCAATGGTTGCCTCGCCTGGGAGAGTGGAGTGAGCTTAGAAAAATTGACACCTCGGCTACAATCACATGTATAGCTAATGTTTCATCTTCCTCAGGGCAATAACAAGTTCTACTTCATACTGCAGCCAGGTGTCACTGATAGCAATTTAGTCCCAATTGTATTTAAACTTTTAAACTATGTCATAAACACATATATTACTATTGCCCTGCAGCAGTAAATGAGAGGAAAGTATTAGCACTGCAGTGACACCTAGCTGCAGTACAAAATAGAACCGGTTGACATATTGCTCAGAGGAAGGTGACAGACTGCTACTTAAATGTTGACTGTGATTGTATATACAATGTATGTTAGTTCACTTTAATCCGTGAGGTAGCCTATATCCATTGTATATTGAAAACAGAGTTTTCAGGGATATCAATCGATAGACAACTTGGTTTCAGATTGGATTATTTTCACAATATTGTACTAGTAGTTAGAGACCACTGTCCGTCAGCATGACATCCCTATAAATACCCCGTTTATAACTATGCCGGATAAAGGTTACCCTGCGGATAAAGGTGAACTACCGGTAGCTTTATCTCAGTTATATGAATAAAGAACCTTGTTGTCCAGCTATTTTCCCACCTGATGATACTATTCACGATTGTGTTTTAAAGAATTTCTCTTCCATGTTTTCTTGTGTTTTTGTGTGTTTTTTGGTAGTCTGCTCACTACTAGCCCAGCTGAGTTCACTGAGGTTGCCCGAGATATTGTGGCGAGTCTGGCCACTGGGTAGGACAGAACAATGAAACATTGGAACATTGCTTATTACTTTTACAAGGGGCATGTAGGCTGGTGATGGAACTTCTGTAGAGTCTGGAGTAGATGTAGAGATCAGAGCCTGGTATCCCGTCTATCGTAAATGGGTTGGCGGAAAAACCTGTCCAGTCTGGACAGTGGAAAAACCTGTCCAGTCTAGCTATGGGGTGAAAAAAGTGGTGCGACCTTTTCTGCCCTTACTAAGTTGCAACCCCTGGCAGAAAGTGACAGACTTGCAAAACAACTTGGTATGTTTGAAAATATCCCAACATGAACTTTTGCACTGATTGGCTTTATAATCTTATGTGTCTGCATGCAAATACCACCGTTTATGCCAGATTCAGATAGATTGATGACCGTTTTTTCTGCTGTCCTGACTGGACATGTTTTCCCGACAACCTGACTGGGTGGGCTTCCTTTGGAGTTGTTGGAGCTCTCTTCTGCCCAGGTCAACTACGATTGATTAGACCTCCAATGACGTAAAGCTACTGGTGTTACAGAGGGGCATAGTTGACCACGGTAGCTAAGTGCTTCTACAGCCCCAAAGCGGCCCGTCCAACTTATGGTAGACTGGATGCTATGTTACATCTTGCAGTAAAAACTGCAGTTTTTGATCATTTCAACCACAAACTCAAATATACCGTGAACTCTCGATCTTTACCTTTTACACACTTAGTCAAATTTAGGTGTTTTAATTCCAACTTGGTGTGGTGCCTTTGGGCTTGATATTTCTGTAACTCAGGTAGTTTACTTTGTTTAGTTGTCAGAATCAGCAATGTTGTACTGTAGTACTGTATAGCGTAGACAATGGTGTTGGTGTGACTTTGTCTTAAGTATTACTCTCTACATCGTATTTTAACATCATTTTTGATTAATTGAGTACTTTTTGCACCTGTCCATCTTTTCTTTGCCTGCATTTGTCTACCTCTAGCTTAGTCCTACTACAAAATGCAGATCAGTTAAACTACTGTCTTTATGGTGTGTAAAGGTATTTATCTTATCGTTATCTTAAGTACAGTGCAGCCATTGTTGAGATAATCATTTATCTTCTTGTTCCTATTCCTAAACAACAGGAAGAAAGAGCTGGCTGTGGGCAAGAAGGACCGAGTCGCTCACCTGGTAACAATAGCAGATGCCATGTGTGCCAGTAACTTCAGGTGGGATATTGCATTAGTGTACCTTTAGCCTCTCTGTCATCATAGTCATTTTATTCAAAAGCTAACCTTGCTGCATGACAAAATTAGTTTGGGTACCACTACTAGTAGTAATACTACTTCATTTTGTAGTTATAAAACAAACAAACAAACAATCATGTAGTACAATAAACCAATATCTGCTTGTCTCATGAGTTGACATTACCGGGGGTAAATAAAAAATTGTTTCATGTTAATGTGGATGCATCATGATCAACAATAAAGCTGGAATTCCGGACTGAGATAGTATCATCAGATGATCCATGTATATTCAGCTGATCACATTTAACTGTATGATTCTGTATCTATATACCATAGTCAGTATAACAGCCCTTCAGCATAACACACCAGCTCTTCAGGCATGCAGCACAATGGCAGCTGGTTATGTTACACTGAATGATCTGTCACACCAAACATAGAACATCTAGCTACAATCGTTATTTCAGGTGTAAGTCGATGCCCCTACAGTGTATTTGGTAGCAACTAGTTTCACTGCATAATACTTAATATTTTTAACGAAAAACAAATATTTCACTGAGGTTAAGTGCTGTGTTGCAAAGCTTTGCTTTAAAACTAAAGAAAAGAACATTTTTGTGCAACTACCTGTAGGACCATGGCTGAGTTTCCCAAGTTCCTGGGAATCTCCATGGAGATGTTCCTGGCTTCCTGTGATGACAAGGAGTCTGATGTCAGGATGGTGGCTGACGAGTGTCTGAACAGGACTGTCAAGGTCAGTCACAAGATCACAGGAAAACAGTAAGGCTGTTAGGAGATAGCAGACTTCACCCTCTCAATGCATTCATGTCATACTCAATAGTACTTGCTGGGCAGGCATTGTCTGTTAGGTTAAGTTAAAAAATGCACAAACACATAATCATACACAGGCCAATACACACACATACACACACACATAATTGAGATCATATAATGTTTTATTTCTTTCCATTTATTGTTATTATTGTTTACATGGTGTTGCACTTTTTACAGATGCTGTTGGAAACCAACCTGGGCCGTCTGCAAGTGGAACTGTACAAGGAAATAAAGAAGGTAAGCTGGAAAGATGCTTACAATGTAAGTGTAGAATGAGGTTCATCTTTTCAATGTTTACTATACACCAGCTTGTGGTCTGCCCTTCTTGGTTTGCTTTGCCCACTTAATTTTTTTTTATTTTGAAAAAAAAAATGCCATTCTGTTATGATTATGTTGAAGGTTTGGATTTGTGCAAGTTCAGCACAATACAGTGGCAGCTTGAAGGGGTCTACAGTATATAGCAAGCCTACTTTTATTTTGTCAGCCTGCCCCATCCATTTTATTAAAAAGTCAGGTATATACAGTAAGTTCAGGTACATATTGGTACTCAAAACAATTTGATGCACTCTTAGATGTAATCTCAATTTACTCAGAAGAAGACCTGTATCATTTTGATTCAATTGAGTTTGCGTACTTTATTCAGTATGGCCTCGAACTTTAAGAAACAAAATATAGCTTTTGTGGTTCATCGATAAAGGGTAGAAATCCAGATAATAAGATAGCTGTTTGAAAAACATCTTAGTCTGACTTTTAACAAACCTATCTAGTTGCTTAAGTAAGAATTATCTTGCAAGCTTTTATGGTTATATAACTCACTGTAAAGCCTAACACCATAGTTACATATTGTAGTAGTTCCTGTGTGTGTCAGGACCCCAAAATACATATACCACCAGCTCTGCCAAAAACCAATCAAAAGGTGACGTCTCTCCAGACTTGGAAGTCACGATTACATTTTGACGACTACTGCTTGTCTGTAATATCTATAACACATGGCACATGTCAGACCACTGTTGCTATTTTTGGGCTAGAATTGATTGCATTTGTAGAAGATTAATTCTGATAGGCAGTGAACTTTTACTTATCCATTTAGGTAGCAGCGCTAGCTAGATTGACTGCAAAGGATGTACTACATGAACAAAATAGCTAGTGCAGTCGAATGTCTGCATACTGTATTTGTGTTGTAACAGGTACCGCATATGTATGTAGTATGCACATGAAAATATTTAATAATGTGTAAATAAAATGTGCCTGCATTCTGCACAGGTTCTGAATTGCTTTTCTAGATTGCAAGACTAGAAATTTAGAGAGCTTGCAATTTTGATTTATTTTATTATGTCAATCACAATTATATGCCACTCAACAGTGACTAAAGCTTGTGTCATAGTAGGGCAGAGGTTTTAGGTAAAATTTTTACCAATTTGCAATATTCCAGATAAGAGAAGAAAAGCATGCACATTTATTGCCCAGACTTACTAATACCCGGTAACTTGAGTGGCTGTGGCCATGTCAAACCGCTGCTTTGTTGTACAGACATTTGGGCAAATGTAGCTTTCCAACTAATTCTCTTACTTTGTCGTAAAGTTAACTAATCTTGTTTGCATATGCTTTGATCAGTGTTCTAGCTAGCCTGAAAGTTTTTTTCCCTCCCCTGGATTTTGAATGGAAATCCTGTCGAAGGAGCGATGGTCCAATGGGGTCTGGGGGCATACTCCCCCAGGAATATTTTTAAATCAAGACCTTCTGAAATGCTATTTCCTTAAGTTTATTTTTCTGGGGCAAATTTTGCTGGTAGACTCAGCTTGGTTCAATCAATATTTTTACCTGCCGATTTTGGTCTGTCATAGAGGACAGAATGGGCAAAATTTTTGTTCATCCCCAGCATCAAAATTCTGTCAAAGGATGGAAGGATGGATGCTTAGTATAACCCTGGCTTTGACCAATAAAAATGAAAACATTGCTGCATACTTGAGCCCTTGATTAGCATAAGGAGAAAGTCAATCTGTATTATCTTGTGTTCTGCAGAATGGCCCAGCCAGGAGCCTGCGGGCGGCTCTGTGGCGGTTTGCTGAACTGTCCCACCTGATCCGGCCGCAGAAGTGTCGTCCCTACGTGGTGAACCTCCTCCCGTGCTTCAACAGAATCTGTCGACGCCAGGAAGACTCAGTCCAGGAGACCCTCGCCAACTCCTTAAAGAAAACCTTCCCTGTGCTGGGGAGTTTCACTAATGATGCAGAAATTAAGGTAAGTGGGGAGACTAGACCTTACTAGTACTGGGGAGTTTCACTAATGATGCAGAAATCAACAATCTTCTGAATCAATTAGTCAAACTCCTATGTTAGACTAGATCTGTGATGCTTTCTCTTAGCTTGGTCGGGCAAAAATGTACAATATGTATGAACGTCTTCATTCATTCATTCCATGACCTTTATTTTAAGTTCAACAGCATTTGCCTAAGTGCTTAGGCCAGTGACTGGCATTTGATGTAAGCAAAATTGATCCAAACACAACACTTGGAGTGCAGTCTCTGTCTTGAAACTAGCTACGGTGCCGTGCAACCTGAGTTTGAATCAAGTTTAGAACCCTACACAGCAGTACGGACGAGGGTGTGAAGTCTGCCATCTCTGATTGACATGTTCCTGTGCAGGTTCTGCTGAAGACATTCCTGCCCAACCTGCGGTCTGCGTCGGCCGTGACGAGGCGTACCGCGGCCAGCTCCCTCGTCACGTTCTGCCAGCACTCCAGAAAACCTCGCCACTTCTTCTGTTGGCTGCTGACTGTCTTACTGGGTATGCTTTGGGCCATCTCCTTTTTATTGTTTTTATAGTCAGCAAACTTGTCAATAAAGTATATAGGGCCACGTACTTTACAAAACAAAGATGATAACTTTGGATATTGGTTATCCAAAGTATGTAGTTTCTTTTATTTGTTTTAGTTGCTATCCAAGAAGAAAGTGTGGTCTATTTTAGTAGAACTACATGTACTGCAGTGCTTTTTTTCAATGCTAGGAGGCGCTGCAGTTTCAGAAGACATATTATGGTCACTATACAGACACGATTCATAATGGGAAAAATAATCTATCCCCAAACTACCAAAATGTGACCATTGTTATGCAGAGATGGTCACCCATACTGGTTTGACTCCTGCAAGAGAAGATCTAGACAGCAGAGAAGCATAGAAATGAAGAGCTGTCTTGAGGACTTTTCAATTCTTGCTTGTTGGGACAGAGCAAAAATTTCATCCCATCTGCCTCAAAAATTTGAAATTCAATTTATTAGAATATGTTTTCATGAACGTAAAAAGGGTAGTTTTCATGAATCAAATTTAAAGCCTTTTTCCTTACATTGCACTATACAGATAGTGCCTTCCAAGGTTTGAAATAAATAAGTCTGATAGAAACATTGATTGACACTTTCTGCCCCAGGTATGGTGATCCCTATCCAAGAGGACAGGAAGTCCCACACGTTGCTAGGCGTGTTGCTGTGTCTGCGTCACCTGGTGCCACACCTAGCAACCCTGCAGGACCTGGAGGATGACAGTCTGAAGGGCAGCTTCGGTGTCACTAAGAAGGACCCTGAACTGTCCGTCACCACCGAGCAGCTGGTACAGGTCAGTGTGTCGTACGGTCATTGTTTTGTTTATTGATGCTATTATAGACCTGAACGATATCCAGTATTGTCCAGCCCTCGCAAGACAGGGAACAACAGATGCTAAACCAGATAGATAGATAGAGAGAGAAAGACTGAGAGACTATAATCAAGAAGAAGTCGAATTCGGAAACATGCCTAACCCAAGCTATAGGGGACTTGACATTATTTACTGGGGTGAGGGCCCTTGCAAAACGGGTCTGTTAAAAAATTTTTTCCACAGTGCAATTTCAACTGCCCTCTTATTTTATTTTTTTGCCTCTTTTAATTTTATCAACAGATTTTCGAGCTTGTCCTGCACTACTCCCAGCACACTGATCACAATGTGGTAACAGCCTCCCTGGAGACATTCCAACAGCTGCTGCGCACCCCTCCTCCCGGCCTGCTTCCTGTGCTCACCAGGCCTGGGTCTATCACACAATCATCCATCTTTAAAGAGGGAGGACAGCAGAGAGTTGGAAGTTCCTCCCAACTGTCAGGTTTGTGGAATGCAGTGTAGTGTACCATAGACTAATCCTGGCTGTCAATCAATTAGCAGTTCAACCAATGAGAGAGTGGATGCACTTGCGAGCCAGTCATAGTTTCAATCTTAATGTTTACGTCTGTGAAAATGTAGGCTTTGTTTTCGGTCTGTTTTGTTTGTTTGTCTTGGTGTGTGTCCATAGTTATTTGAATATTGCAGAGTGACAGGATGTGAGGTGGAAGATGGTGTAACTGGTGACTTGCAGGATGGGAAGGTTGGCTTGGCCCTGGTCCAAAGTTGGTCCCACGTAGAGAGAATTATAGTGATTCAAACAAGAAATTCACAAAACTCCAGATAGTCTAACTAGCTTTAAGATCTTTGATGTCTTCTCTTTTGTGTTAGATTTCTGCATTTCTGTTGCATTCATATCCATGTATATGTAATATGTTAAAACATTGCTAAAATAAACATAACACCTTTATTACTTTTGACAACTACATAGCCATCATTTTTATTGATGTTAAGCTGCAGGTGTTGGTGAAGAAGATTCGGGCATGGAGGACGACAGGTCAGAGGTCAGCTCCACGGCGACCGACGACCTCCCTCCCATCGTGAAACTGAACCTTGACCCCACCATGCAATCCATGGAACAGTCCGCATCTGCTGCGGACCTGGAAACACTAGACTCTTCCACAGCAGAGTCCAGTGGGATAGGGTTACTACAGACGGGTGGGGAGGGGGGCATCTTCAATGCACTAGAGAAAGCAGACAGTTTACCAGACACCCCCACCACAACAGAGTTTCCTGGGAACGTACAAGATTTTCCAGAACACGCGGCCGCAGATGACGTCATCATTAATGCCGACGGAGGCTCGTATTCGAACGTGGAGATAGGTTCGGTTACGGTGGAAGACGACTTTCCCTCGGAAAGCGAGGTCAGTCCGGTGGGCATCGTTGCAGAGTTCATCAAGACTCACCAAAGGTAGGGATGTGCACCAAAGTTCATTGTTATTGTATCAGGTACCGGTATAGAGGTTTACTAAGTACAGGCCCTGTACATGTACCGGTACCTGCAGTGTACCTGAACAGTTTAACAAAGTAATCTGTGGTTTTCAATAATGACAGAAACATCAATGAATACTTAACAGTACTTAGCACAATGTTTTATTTTACTTTATCATCATTATAAGTAACGCTAGTTCACCTTTATCCACAGGGTAACCTATATCCGTTGCTTTTAAAAAACGGGTAGTAAGGGGTATCAAGTTGACGGATGATAGTTTCAAACTACAATAGTTTGAACATATTACAACTTGAAACCACCGTCCGTCTACTTGATATCCCTTAATACCGTGTGGGTAAACACAACAAATACAGGTTACCCTGTGGATAAAGGTGAACTAGCATTGTCTCCTGCAAAGAGCTTATGCTTTTGAGAGTACTAGTAAATGTATCTCAAATGTAAAACGGTGCAAATTATAATGAGCATACAATATTTTCAGCTGTTTCCAGTGCAAAAATGTTGATCTTTGTGGTAGAAATAATACATTTTTTACTCAACTAAAACATAAAACCCAACATTCTGCTGCAGTATGTTAGAAAGCCACTAGAGGGCACATTATTATCTGACATGATGGTAATGAGTTAACATACATGTATATGAGTGTAAATCACTTTAACATTGACTTTATTCAGATTATGAAAATTATAGTACAATTCACGTGGGTTAAAGGCAGCAATTGCTGGTGTTGTGACCCAGATATGGTACTGGTGCATTGATAAACCCATGTTTAAATGATTTTCGCGGTACCGTACTCCCTAACCACAGGGCGGACTCCAATGTTAGCGCCGGGAGTCAGGAGGCGGAACGACAGGTGGCAGAGGAAGTGTCGCTGGCAGAGGAGGGGTCAGAGGTCACTGCCAGTACAGAGAGGATGATGGGAGATGTGGGACACTACACGGACGAGGAGGTTCCCCTGATTTACTGCACACGGCTGCTGTGCTCATCCTTTCTCCTCACTGGGCACGAAAAAGGTAAGGCAAGGCAAGATTCGCTATCAGTCAGAAATAATCTTGCCATTGTTGGCAGGTGATGCCAGATGTAGTGTTTCAAAACATTGTTTTGTCTGGATCAAAGTTGAACTTGTAATCTCCAACACAAAAATTGGACCAATCTTACCCAAATTTTTGACCATCCAATTCCAGTCTTTGTCAATTGGGGGAATTAACAATTCACTACCTCTGTGGACTGCTTCAATGGATCGCTCATTCATTGGTAAAGACTGGGGTTAGACAGTCCAATTTTTGTGTAGGAAATTACAGTTCAAGTTTGATATATAATAACTTCTACCAAGTTGAACACAGATGAACTTTCAGTGTGAAGTTGTTGTAAAGGTTTCCATTGTTGAAAGTAGATAATTTGTAGATACTAATATTTGTTTTGTAGTTTGGTGAATTGTAAGGCTTGAATGGTGGTCTATTGTTTTCTCCCATCGGTGTTTGCAGGTCTGATCCGTGACCGTGAGGTCCGTGTGAGTGTGAAGGCCCTGTCGCTGGGCTGCCTGGCGGCCATCTTTAATCTCCATCCCAGGGCACTCAGCATCAAGCTGTTTCGACCTTCCCAGGACACTCAAGGTAGGAAGTTTCCTCGGTTTCCAAGTAATGTATTAGTTACATTATGTAGGCTCACAGCTATACTTTGTGTTTAAAACCTTTTAATTTCTTTGTATGATGATAATATGACTAAGAAGTACAGTCAAACCTGCTCAAAGAGCATAATTTTACTAGTAAGTGGTATTTTATGTTTTGAGGCCTATTATGTGAAATTCTCCACTACTAGATCCATAAAAAAGAAATGTGAAATTAATTGCCTCTGTATTTAAAATAGGTGATGTCTTCATGTAAGAAATTGTCTTTAGTATTTCAAATATAATTATACAGAAGCTGATGTACATGTACCCTCATGTACAAGGCTTAGCATAATCATATATCTGGTAGTAATTCTGCCCATATTCAACCATGAACCATCCATTGTTTATGCTATCCCAGGCCCGGAGAGCAGACAGCTTGTGCGGGACATCCTCCTCTTCAGTAACCATGGCGACCCTCAGCTGAAGGGCAACACGGCCGTCCTGGTCGGAAACTTCATCCACTCTGCTCTTACAGAAGCCAGGTAGGTTGGGGGGTTTTCTTTGCACACTAATGCATGACCTGTGGATCCAGGCTATCTGTGATTTCAGGCTGCAGTATCACCTGTGGATCCAGGCTATCTGTGATTTCAGGCTGCAGTATCACCTGTGGATCCAGGCTATCTGTGATTTCAGGCTGCAGTATGACCTGTGGATCCAGGCTATCTGTGATTTGTGATTGCTCTGATTTCAGGCCTCAGTACGACCTGTGGATCCAGGCTATCTGTGATTTGTGATTGCTGTGATTTCAGGCCTCAGTACGACCTGTGGATCCAGGCTATCTATGATTTGTGATTACTGACTGATTTCAGGCCTCAGTACGACCTGTGGATCCAGGCTATCTATGATTTGTGATTACTGACTGATTTCAGGCCTCAGTACGACCTGTGGATCCAGGCTATCTGTGATTTGTGATTACTGACTGATTTCAGGCCTCAGTACGACCTGTGGATCCAGGCTATCTGTGATTTGTGATTGTTGTGATTTCAGGCTGAAGTACGACCTGTGGATCCAGGCTATCTGTGAGGAGCAGGGCACCCCTCCCGTCCTGCTGGAGTCCCTGGTGTCCTGTCTGCAGACGTGTCTGACTGACCAGGCTTCTGTCACCTGCAGGATGGCCTGTGTGGCTCTCAAGGTAGGACTGTGCAATAGGAGATGGCAGACTTCACCCCCTTACCTATCCTGCTTTGGAATTCATCCTGACAACTCCTGGCAAGAGTCTGTAAACTTGCATGTTTTTACGAGGCCTTCTCAAGAATGTCTTGAACACCTGGATATCAAGAGATTGCTGACACTGCATTTAGATTTTTGTATTGTTATTTTCATAAATTGGTACCTTTATGGTAGGTGGCAATATCTTGGCAGTGGGCTATCCCCTCAGACTTTGTTTTTATGTTGCTATTTCAGTTCACTGTGATTTTTTTTTTAAATTCCAAAACCTGAAACCAAAGTGTTGTGGTCTTAAGAAACTTTCAAATTTGTATCTCTTAGATATGACTGCACCACTCCAGATAAAGCTGTGGTGCTTTAGGGTCTTTAATCTCAACTTGAATGTGGACTTTTACCAAATTAAGATATTTGTGTCCAATGCAGACATGTCTGGTGACATTGCTGCAAAGTTCCTCTGGAGACCTGGGACTGAGACTGGTCCTGGCTACCCTGGGACAGAGAGACACCTCCTACTGGCTGGGTAAAGTGGAGTTGCTGGAGTTGTTGTCACAAGTAGACTTCAAGTGAGTTCTATTATAGCATATCATAGTGTTGTGTTGCTAGCCTAAAATTCATTTTGTAGATTGTTGTGAAAGAAGCTATCACCAATTGTTCAACCATTAGCATTGTCACCGATCACAGTTCTCTAGTAGTGTTTTAGTGATAGCCCTACTCTATTTGGTTACCCTGTAATTCACGTATTTCAAGATTCATTGAATTGATAAATCGTTACTTACTTGTAAGTTGTCATTTTCTTGTATTTTTCTGGAATGCTAACACGTTGCTTCATGATTTTTCGATTGTCTTTCAGATTAGTAAAATATCTAGAGGATAGTTTTCCATTCATGAGGAAGGGGGACCACAGTTATCTTGGGGTGAGTGTTTTCAGCATGTTCTGATCACTTCTGTGATAAAAAGCCATTCATAAACTAACAATAATCATACATTGAGGAAGAGAAAACAGCCTCATGTACTGGTGTTTCCATTAGTTGCTAATTGTTAGGAGGTAAAAGGACCACCCCAACACCAACATTGTTACAGGATCAGTATATGCCTCTAGTAGCCTAACTCTAACTGACTGTGCTGCAGTCTAATGTTTTATGTATTGACCCCTATGGTCAGTTACTGTTAGTTCTATAGTCAACCATCAAGGTCTCACCTAGGTTCGTAAGTTTGAAACAGCTGCAAAGCACATGGATAAGATGTATAAGACTTAGTGTGTTTCTGTCCCAGGCCATGAACTGTCAGCAGAGACTGTTGGAGGACATCGTGTTACACCTGATGGGGGATGATGACTACAGAGTCAGACATGCTGCTACTGCAGCACTGGGCAGGTAAGGACTGAAACACTCTTGCTTTTTGTTTGTGTACATAAACAGTACACTGCCTTAAGGCATACCAATCTTAAATGTAAAGAGCATAATACCACTGACTGATAGCTAAGGGTAGATCCACTCACACTGGGAAGGACCCATTGGATGGATTTCTTTGTAGCGAAGTGGACCAACTATACTCTTCTATCAAGTGTAGTGCGGGTTCCTTGATATGCTGCAATGTGATACTCTCCTCAAACACAGGACTTCCGTTTTACAACGATTCCCATCTAAGAGGACAACCCTTGCTACATGTAACTGAAACCAGTTGCTCATTTTGGGTTGGGTTGATTGAGGAAATTTATGTTAAGTGTCCAAAGTTGTCAGGACATTTTTAGGGATTTGAACTCCAGACCTTTGGATTCTGTAACAGTTACTTCATATCCTAAACACAAGACCGCAGGATGCCACTGAATGTCTTCTGTCATGAGAGGTTGTTGTCTGCTTTGTGCAGAATGTCAATAATATCAATTTTTACCATCAGGCTTGTACCAAGGCTGTTCTATCCTGTGGACCACCCCCAACATGACCCGGTAGTTGCTTCAGCCAAAGAGTACAGTTCTGCCCACCTGGAGCAGGAGGGACAGCAGCAGAGTGAAGAGCCGTACCGCCCTCCCCCCTGCACCATGTGGGGTTATGAGACCTCAGGACTGGTCAGTGCCAGCCTGGAGTCCAGTCTGTCCAGAGTCGTGTCCGCCATCATGAGGAGACTCAACAGTTCCACTTCCAAAAGTTTAACAGTGAGTTTGTACACTAGCCCCGGCCCTCTTTGTGAAGTTAGATTACGTCACTCACAACTTCTGAAGCTTTCCAATCAGTCTGTAGTTAACTTTAACTGATCAGAATTACATGAATGTAAGTTCATCTGTGACGGTAGTTAACATAATGATACAGGTTTTGGGTCATTACAACTTGAGAAGGATCAGAGGACTGATCGAAAGCTTGTTGGTAAGCGCTTTATTTTGTGTACGGATATAAAGTCTTAAAAACTGTATCATTATGATCAGAATTACAGTTGAAAAACCTGTTAGGTGGTGGTCACATATTTCTACAGCTCCCTGTCTTTTTTATTGTTTAATGTTCCCAATTCGGGTGCCTCCATGCCCTGTGTCAGTTGCCTCAGGAATTCCCCTGGAACATCTGACTAGTACATTGTGCGGTTATGTGTTAAACATCTGACTAGTACATGTGCGGTTATGTGTTAAACATCTGACTAGTACATGTGTGGTGCTGTGTTAAACATCTGACTAGTACATGTGCAGTTATGTGTTAAATATCTGACTAGTACATGCGCGGTTATGTGTTAAATATCTGACTAGTACATGTGCAGTTATGTGTTAAATATCTGACTAGTACATGCGCGGTTATGTGTTAAACATCTGACTAGTACATGTGCGGTTATGTGTTAAATATCTGACTAGTACATGTGCAGTTATGTGTTAAATATCTGACTAGTACATGCGCGGTTATGTGTTAAACATGACTAGTACATGTGTGGTTATGTGTTAAATATCTGACTAGTACATGATTGTGCAGTTATGTGTTAAACATCTGACTAGTACATGTGCGGTTATGTGTTAAACATCTGACTAGTACATGTGCGGTTATGTGTTAAATATCTGACTAGTACATGCGCGGTTATGTGTTAAACATCTGACTAGTACATGTGCAGTTATGTGTTAACATCTATTATCATAATACCGGTACGTTTACGACGATTTCTCTAGCCATACTGATTTGACAAATTGTCAACGCATCATTTTCTCCAGTTACATGTTGCTGTTATAGGTTACCCTTGCCACTTCTTCTGTGTAACTTTTCTGCCACTCTTGTCCTGCTAAAAGCGTAATATTGTAATTGTAACACGCCGCGGAATTACACGGCGAACGTGCGCGTGGTTGGGAGGGGGTACAAAATACCGGTAGGAAGAAACACGGCACAATTAACTGCCGCTATGTACATTTATACATCCTCTGATGTTCCTTCCTTTTCTGTCAGTAAATGCATAAAACATAAACCTGCATGAGCATACAAAATGTCATGAGAAAACGGACGTATACTGTCAAGAATTTTCATTTAACTTCTGTCCGTCACAACCGCTATGACGTAACACTTCACTGCTAGCGTAGATATAAAAATGGCGGGAAAATGGCTGCGTACGTTCAATTTTGCCCATTCAGTCGTAGATCCGGGCTATTATGCAACGGTTCTTCACACTTTTACATGAGTTGTAGGTCACCAACAGAAATTCAAGATTGTTGTTGAATCATGTTCGTCTTGTGCCGTGAGCATGTGTAATTATGATCTATATAAATTTGGCAATGAATGTGACAGTGTGTTCGTCCCACGACGAGCTGCCTACCCCGAAATTTAAAAAAAAGTATACTGAAAACTTTTGGCCTTGTTGTCTTCAAATGCATTGTTATCGATGCTTTGTAAATGGTGTATTGGACACCTAGATGTCTGAAGTGTGCACAGCTCAGAAATAACTATTGTTGCATGTGTAGATCTCTTTAAATTCCAATATTTTTAGTCTACCGGTATAAGTCTTACTACCGGTATTATGCCAATGCATGTTAAATATCTGACTAGTACATGTGCGGTTATGTGTTAAACATCTGACTAGTACATGTGTGGTTATGTGTTAAATATCTGACTAGTACATGTGTGGTGCTGTGTTAAACATCTGACTAGTACATGTGTGGTTATGTGTTAAACATGACTAGTACATGTGTGGTTCTGTCCCCAGTTCGGGTGCCTCCATGCCCTGTGCCAGTTGTCCCAGCAGTTCCCAGTGTGCCAGTACACCACTGCCTGGTGCTGTGTGGGGATCACCACCTTCACTCCCAAGGACTCCAGCGGACGGGCCAACCTACCCAGGCCCGGCAGCCGCTCACGCAGTCTCAACGGCAGTCTGACTAGCAGCATGACTAGCAGCCTGACTAGCAGCATTACTAGCACATCCAGGTGAGAGTCTCCTACATTGTCACAGATTGATTCACAAAATAGCAGTGTGAATAGTAGCCTGACTAGCAGCATTACCAGCCCATAGCAACATGAATATAGCAGCGTGACTAGCAGCATGACTAGCAGCTTGACTAGCAGTATTACTAGCACATCCAGGTGAAATTATTCATATGATGTAACATAATGCCACAATATAGCTACTTTTCTAGCAATATTACAAACACATCTAGGAGAGCTTCATATACTACATGTACATTTAGATCATGACTGTGTCTGAAAAATTGATTATTGATAATCAGGAAAGGTCAGTAGATTTTTTAGTTTTGTTGTTTATTTTTGGCTTTAGTATCAGCAGTGTATCCAGCCAGCTCAGCATGGAAGAGTCCATCACAGGATCAGGAGGGGGGCCCCTGCCCATGGTGCTGTCCCTCCTGCTGTCGTCATGGTTACCACTGGACCTGGCCGCCCACCAGGACGCACTCCTGCTGGCAGGCAACCTTCTAGCAGGTGTGGTCTCTTTGGAAACAATGTCAATCATTATTGGACTAGTTAAACTGTTAATATCCAACAGAAAAATTGGACTCACACAAATTTTCGACTGAACAGCACTAGTCTTTGTCAAGGAATGAACAATCCACAAAATGTCAATAATTTTTTAGGTATGTACACTTAACTATGAAAATGGTTATAATTTGATTTTGATTGTAAAATAAGTTAAATGATTTGAAAGAATGAATGTGCTCTGACATCATCTTAAAGTTATCAGAGAATCCTGACTCAAAGTAAGGATGCATACAGAATGTAATGGTAACAGTTATCTAATTTTAATTGATACATGACCATCAAGTATTTTTCAATGGAAATATTTAAAAAAAGACATAATGCTGCTACATGTATTCTACAAATCATTTTGCTTAGAAATGTACAAAAAGGAAAGTTGTGCTACACAAACTCTTGCTGTCTGGGGCTGTACCCTTTCTGCAGTATTTGTGGACATCTCTAAATTGTGGGAAGCATAGGAGTCACATGAAATGGCAAAAGAACAGTTTAGATTGGAATCATGACAACTCAATATCTGAAACAAATTTATCCATTAAATGACAGATGAATAATAGCTTGCAAGTACAATTTAGTATCTAGATGGCTGACCAAGCAGAGAACATACTGTAAATGCAGAAACTTTCATGGTGGTTTGATATTTGCGGTTTTAGGGGTGACCTCTTCACAGCGAACCTAAAACCACCGCAAACATTTTTCCATGGCAGTAAGAACTAAATTGCATGGTGCTACGGTAACCGTGAACTTAAAACCACCTCGAAAAGTCCTTTTTACCGCTTCCGTGAAATTAAATCCCTACGAAGTTAAATGCATTTACAGTAATTTAGTTGGGATCAAACTGTATTTTAAGAGATTTGATAAATAAAGGTATTCATTTGCCATCTACTGCATAATAACTATATACTTTTTTTATGTACCCTTGGTCTAGGTGCAGCTTCCAGGTCCCTGAAAGCTCCATATGATGAGGAAAAGCCCACAGGAAAGGATGGAGTGAAAGAAGGAGGGAAGGAGGAGGAGGATGGATGGCACGCCCTCCAGGACAGGAATCTGGTGCCGCTGGCTCAACAGCTGTTGTCTCACCTAGCCAGGGTCGTCAATGTCTGCTCACATGTTATCGAGCAGGTCATACCTGGGCCTCCTGCTAAGGTGGAGAGTCTCACTACACTTAAACTCAATCATCCATCTCCGTAGCATTTAAAGATGTAGCAAAGAAAGGCACAGAAATACGTATCTGCAAAAGCATAATACTAAAAGTAGATAACTATGTACAGTACAAGAAAGACTAGTACAGTTTACCTGAGCCTATGCAATCACTTAATATGGAGATGTGATAAACAAATACACACGCATACATTAACTGGTTTTATTTGTGGTGGGTTTCATGATATACCAGTAAGAGGCAACACAAATCATACAACTGTCAATGTTTTTCCAGTACCATGTGTTGTAGAATGTTTCCCATCTTACACATTTTGAAGCTTAAGAAGTCTCTAGAGGTAAAGATTCTGTTGCAGTGATGTGTTCAATTCTTTTACACGTTCATGTATCACAGGGCCTTGCTATCAAAAATGTGATTGTGGTGTTTTTTTAATTACTCTGTTTAAAGATGATACATACATGTAGATAACGAATTAGCTTTTTGAAAAACTTGTAGACTTTCAGTTCCAGATGTACAAATCAGGAGACTTTTTTCTCTGCCCTTGCAGACTGCCCTCCCCTCCCTGCCCAACGCCCCTTCCCTCAGTCCCATCAAGAGGAAGCCCAAAGGTAAAGACGGGATGGACCAGGGCAGTGCCACCGCCAGCCCCAGCAAGAGTTCTGCCAAGAAGGGTTCAGATGCAGGTCAGGATACAAACCTTTCCCTTTCACATTCCTCAAGTAACTGTGGAAAGTTTAGGACATCTTGTATTATTTTTTTTAAGTGCCTGTGTTATGACTTGTGGTAGTCACTTTTCTTGTGCACAGGATTGACGTTTGCACTGCTATATAAGGGATGTAGCATTATTTTACATGTGCCCATTGATGACTCTTACCAGCTAAGATTCTCTGGTATTTTTTATTGCTGGTTGTAACAAATGAAGGAACTGTTCCTGATAGGATTTTATCACTGGCAGCACTAATCATTGGTGTTACGACAGAATTTGATAAGTTGACTTGTGTACAATTTGCAGTTACCTGTTGTTGTAGCTACATGTACTTAGGACCTGTTACGGTAACTCTGACTTGTATTTCTTTACTACACCGTTCAAGCAAATTTAGATGTTTACTAATATAGGCAGTGTTCTATTTTATGATCCCAGGTTTGCCCACAGAAAAGGAGCCAGACCGCCCCAACAAGAGTAACATTGGGACCTTCTGGCAGCTGCCGGGGTACATGAAACTGTACTCAGTACTGAAGGGAGCCTACTCTAACTATAAGGTAACAACAGAGGGAAACATTATTAGATAACATCTATTAGACAGCTGCCGGGGTACATGAAACTAAACTCTGTACTGAAGGGGGCATACTCTAACTACATGTATAAGGTAACAACAGAGGGAAACATTATAGATAAGATAGACAGCTGCCGGGGTACATGAAACTGAAATCTTCTTGATAATGAAATATACATTTTTGAATGTAGGACATACTAGTACATTACCCGTATATAAACCAACATGTATGTATTGGTATACAGAGTTTGGGAATAAGAAATTCTTCCAAACTCTGTATACCAATACACTTAGTGTTAGTTTGCATGCATGTGTGTGCATGTGTTTCTACTGTGTACAATGCAGTTTATGTATGTTCTGCAAGAGAATGCTTACTATCTGAGGTTGTGAACCGTTTGCCTGGTATTGTGACTTGCTGCAGGTATCCCTGGACCCCAGTGCGACAGAGAAGTTCTTAGGTCTGCTGAAGACTGTACTAACTGTGCTGTCCCAGGTGCTGGAGATAGCAACCTTCATAGACATCAGCAAGGTAAGGAAGCGTCTTCTCTTGGTGTTTCTACTTCTTCTGCCTGTTTTTTGCATCTTCTTCAAAGTAGATGCCTTCAACTTTGTCCAGCTGTGTCCAAAACATTGTTGTCAGAAGTTAAAGATTGCCTTCAAAACTAAAATGCCCCAAGAGATGACGAAAGTGTAGCCTTCGCAGGGAAGTTGTTCCATTCTCTGATTGTACGTGGGAAGTATGACTGTTGTCTGTAGTGTTCTACTTGGGGGAACTTGATAAGCAGCAGAGTGAGTTTGAACTCCTGGTTCGTCTTCTTTGTGATGCATTGATTTGAAATTCAAACAGTCTCAAATGTATGTGAAATTGAATCATATATAGAAAAACACCTTTTCTGATGTACCATCTTTTTCTATTTCAGTATGTAGAGGAGCTGCTTAGTTACTTGAAGTCTACGGTTGCCATGGAGCCCACATCAACAATCCAGTGTGTAGAACAGGTAGGAACCTGCAAAAAATAAGGCTTAGTGCTACACCAGCCCAGTATTGAACAGTTCTAGTATGTTGTTAATAGAATTTTCATCTATCAGTGACTGCTTTTTAAAGGTAAACAGACGTACCTCCAAATTTTCGATGGCTATTAGTCCATCTTGATCACGGAGTGACCTAGTTCTCGCGACTAGGTCTAGTATGTTATAATTCATCACATGAAAAATGGAAGTATGTTTTTTTTTTGTGTCTGTGTGCTTGTGTATGTACGTCTGCTTGTGATGCTTGTTTGTGTTAAACTTTCCAGATATTTTTAGTCAGCATAACTTAATAATGGTTGGATGCATTGTCATGATATTTGGCAGTACTCAAGGTACAGACACTACTGGGGGTACGGACACTTCTGGGGGTATGGACACCACTATGGGTAAGGACACCACTGGGGGTAGGGACATTACTGGGGGTATGCACACTACTGCAAGTACAGACAAATCTGTTTATCTATCGGTGTCATTTCAGCTCCTGAAGGCTCTCTTCGGCACCAACTTGGCCAGCCAATGGGACGGCTCGCAAACTGCGGAGACTTCACGTAAACCCGGGAAGGCAACGCGGCTGTCCTCCAACATGAAGCCTGGGCTGTACCACTACTGCTTCACCGCGCCCTACACACAGTTCACCCAGTCTCTGGCTGCTGCCAGCTTCAGGACTTCACAGGCAGAGGGGGAGGAAGGGGGAGGGTGAGAATTTTATGATAGGGAATATCCACTGTAGGGTCATCATGCACCACACATTATTATCATATAGCTAGGCTCTGTGTATTAAGTTCAAGATTTTCGGTAATGGATACCTTAATTTGCATATTGTGCGGATTTCCCAATGATGTCAGTGGCATCATCCAGATTGTTAAAAGAGCACACCTCAGAGGTATAGAAACAGTGACAAAATTTGTACGGACCACAATGCACATTTATCGGTCCCTGCCACCAGACTACAAGCCTCCATTCCTATTGGTTACAAAAACATCATGGCATAACATTCATGGTGTTATAGCTATAGGTCACTGGCCACAGGTGTAACTGGTGTTACAGTGTGCATCACTTTAAACGCCTTGGGCAAATCATTGACAAGTGTCTGGGAGAAAACTGCCGCTACAATTTTGCAGACAATCTTGTTCAATCATGATATTTGACATCTTCAGACAGTTAACTGGATGTTAAAACTTCAATTGATGATTTTTTTTGGTTCCTGACAGGATTTTGAGCTGGTTCAAACACAGATCATCAGACAAGAAAGTATCGCCTGCCATCGCCAAACTGGTCAAGGGAGACAAGGTAGCCTTTTTGGGGCCAGTCATACACAAGTGGTTATAGTTTCTGCTACATTATAATAAATGTTGTTTTATCCATTATTTGAAACTGTATTCAGTAACTATGAATTTGTTGACAATTCTGTTATTTAATCATGATTTAAGATAAGTGCCGGTGTGTCCTAAATGTCCTGATGAATTACATGTATGTGGAGGGGATTAGTTGCTATAGGGCTACCTCACTGTCAGTGGTACAGTGGTGTTGTCACTGCATTCTAAATAATAAGTTGAATTTGTGTTACCCTTGACTTTACAATGGGAATATCATGCAAAACATACAAGCATGACTGAAAAGACAACAAAACTCACAAAGCATAAATAGATTTGCTTTCTATGTATTGAATTTGTTGGGAGCTCTGTCCATTCACTCGGATCTGTAGCAGTGACCATGCCAAAGTAATCATCATCATTATCTTTGCCACTTGTCAGTGTTCACTGAGACGGGCCGTGTATATCAGGGTACTGCAGCTTCAGTAAAATAGCCCCTTATGGTCGAGTACCTTGTTTCATACAGCTTTGTGAGGTATCCTAACTTTTCCAGACTCCCATCCACAACTACATCCGTCTGTTTGAGCCGCTGGTCATCAAGTCTCTGAAGCTGTACACGGTGACGAGCTCCGTTACTCTGCAGAGGCAGGTGCTGCACCTGCTGGCACAGCTGGTACAGCTGCGCGTCAACTACTGTCTGCTCGACTCCGACCAGGTACGCTCCAGATGTTGTTGTTTGCATGACTACGGGTGCTGTGAACAGGTAGAAGTGGAAAGTTATAATGCAATGTAGGTGGCTTCCGACTTTTTGACTTAGGGATGGAGCCTATAAAATGATGATGTTTGAAAACGTTCTTCCGACCAGACTCACTTATGCCACATCTTCAGAAAGGATGCTAGAGCCACATGTTCCATGTTAAAGAACTTGATTTGAACCAATATGCACACATGTTTTGCGGTGTGGCTTTTTCAGTGTTTTGTGAACAAAGTTCTACATGGGGAACAGTCGAGTATAGCATCCTTTCTAAAGATGTGACATGTGTATGACTGTTGACCTGAGGTTGTCCACCATAGGTTTGCCTATCCTTCTGATGTATTGTCCAAGGGAATGTTTCTTTGCAGCACCTCACGGGTATAGAGCAATTAGAGCAGAAAAGGCCTTTGTTACTTTGCACATTGGAGAGGGCTATATTATATAAACCATAACTGTTACTGTAACAGCTGCATTCAATACATCAGATTCTGTTCCTAATGTGTCTGAACAAGCATACTTCTCTGTTTCAGATTTTCATAGGTTTTGTCATCAAGCAGTTTGAGTACATTGAAGCTGGTCAGATCAGGTATGTTCACCACATTTTCTCCACTTATGTAAAAGGGATGAAAGATCAATAAGATTAGAAGTGACCTGGTGTGTTTGGCTAAAGAAAAAAAAGATTGCTATAAGGAAGCAGCAGTGATATTAGATACAAAATAAAACAACGTAACTCTTCATTTTAATCATATATTTCAGGGTAGAGATTGTGATCTGACAGAATTGCAACAATCCTTTAAGAGAAGATCTTTAAATTTGACTGAATCTAAATTACAGTGTCTACCCTATATGTCTTTTCAACCAAAATAAATGTTGTTCTGTTTCTATCACAGAGGTTCAGAGACACTGATCCCGCCCATCTTCCACTTCCTGGTGCTCCTGTCGTACGAGCGGTACCACTCCAAGTCTATCATCGTTATGCCACGGATCATCCAGCTGTGTGACGGAGTCATGGCCAGCGGACAGAAGGCCACCAATCATGGTCAGGGACACTTAAGTTCTTACTGACATGTTTTTTTGTTACTAAGTATGAAAATAACCCTATCTTGGTACACTCTTTTTTGACTGCTGATGGTGAATCAGTGTAAAATAATCGTTTAACAAGAATCCTGACATTATTCATTTTGTCTGCCAATTAGAGCTTATGGCAACTTGAGTTACTACCAATTACAATAAGTTACATGGACAAGTTTCCCATGCAACTATCAACCAATCAACACTAAGGACAGTGACATGTCTGTTCTTGCTGTAAGTAACCAATCAGGACCAAGGACAGTGAAATGTCTTTTGTTGCTGTAGATAACCAATCAGTGCTAAGGACAGTAACATATTTGTTATTGTTGCCGATAACCAAACAGGGCCAAGGACATAGACATTCACTCAAAGGCCAATCAGCTGCAAGATTGCAAAATATATTATTACAAATTTCAATACAAGTTTTTCGGTCATCTTGTTACCTACATGAAAAATGGATGTTGAATTTAGTGGTAGTGGTATCGCTTTTGTAATACAACATATCCCACCATGCAGCTATCCCAGCGCTGCAACCCATCGTGCATGACCTGTTTGTGTTGAGAGGCAACAGTAAGGCTGACCAGGGGAAGGAGCTGGACACACAGAGGGAGGTGGTGGTGTCCATGCTGGTCAGACTCATCCACTATCCAGAGGTCAGTCCATTGACCATTGTCTTTCTTAATAAGATTGGATCCTTTTGAAATGTCATTCAGAGTTAATGCATGTTTCTGCATACATACTTGTGGTATACATGTGTATGTACTGTGTATCCGTGTGCTTTCATGTGTTTGATTGTATGTAGTGCAAATACATATTTATGCATGTAAGCATACATGTATATAAAACCTGGGAGGACCAAAAGTCATACTTCTGCCGGAGAAACCAATTTGTGCATTGAGTGTCGAGTTTCTTCTTGCATACAATTGATAAGTAAGGAGGTGTCTAAATTAATATTCTAAAAGGTGTCTAAACTTATATTCCTTATGGATTGAATGATGATTATAACTTATTTTCTAGAGGATTCTTAATGTGCTATTTTTCATCGTCACTAATGTCAGACACATTTTCAGGATGAGAAGTCTGGCCTGGGCTTGTCCCTAGTGCTGAACCTATGACTGTTGTCAAATCTCCATCCAGTGATGATTTGGGAAGTTCTTTCCCTTATGGAAGGAAAAGAAGTGAAACTTCAGTTATTTTCTGTGATTGTTGTACACAGTGCTTGAGATGCTGTGTCAGACATGTAAGAAATCTGAACCTTGATCTGCCCTTAGTGCTGAAACTTTGACTGTTATCATATCTTTCCATCTAGTGATATTTTTGAAAGTTATTTCATTCATGGAAAGCAAAGAAGTTAAACTACAGTCAAACCTGTATTAGGGGCCACCTCTACAGAGGGGCCACCTGTCCATAGTGGCCACTTTTTGTCGGTCCCTTGGGTATTTTATCTACAAGTTACCACCTCTATACAGAGGCCACCTGTCTATAGTGGCCAAATTTGTCCGGTCCCTTGAGTGGCCGCTATAGACAGGTTTGACTGTATAGTAGTTATATAGTAGTGGTTTACATAGTGGTGATTTTTCTTCTGTGATTGTTGTGCAGGTTCTTGAGATGCTGACCATTGTGCTGCAGCAGTGCCACAAGGAGAGTGAGGACCGGTGGAAGAAACTGTCCAGACAAGTAGTGGACATGGTGCTGCCCATGCTGGCCAGACAACAGGTTTGTTTGTTTGTTTGGTTATTCAGTATCTCCATATAAGTAAAGTACATTTGTATGCCTGCCACTTATGCCCCAGGAGCTTTTTTTCTAATAGTACACACAAACATAAAAAAAGCTCATTTACAAATCTTATTGTTAGCATTATTCTAACAAACTGAGGGTATATATCACTTAGCAATGCAAACTGAGATAAAGATTAGGAAACAGCATTCATAATTTGTGATCAAGTTCTTCCCATTACATGAAAGGTCTTAAAAATGCTGAAAATCTTTTCAAATGATCTTCCAGTCAGTCTAGTTGGCAGGAGGTCTGAATTTGCAGACTAAATTTGAAGACTTGATCATCTGATATTATTAAATGTACTGTTGTACACTATGGTTCTTTTTAACGAAAAGACAAGTTTCTGCTATTCTGCTAATGTCACAATCGAGGATTCCTTCCTCAAGACAATAATGACTTTTAATCAGTAGGTGGTACTGTGGAGAAAAAACTGAGGTTCCAATGCCAACCTGAGGAAACTATTTCTTGAGTGGATCGTTGTATTTTCAGACCTGCCTGAAAAATGAAGTCCCAAATGTCAACCTGATGAAACTATTTCTTGAGTGGACCGTTGTATTTTCAGACCTGCCTGAAAAATGAAGTCCCAAATGTCAACCTGATGAAACTATTTCTTGAGTGGACCGTTCTATTTTCAGACCTGCCTGAAAAATGAAGTCCCAAATGTCAACCTGATGAAACTATTTCTTGAGTGGACCGTTCTATTTTCAGACCTGCCTGAAAAATGAAGTCCCAAATGTCAACCTGATGAAACTATTTCTTGAGTGGACCGTTCTATTTTCAGACCTGCCTGAAAAATGAAGTCCCAAATGTCAACCTGATGAAACTATTTCTTGAGTGGACCGTTCTATTTTCAGACCTGCCTGAAAAATGAAGTCCCAAATGTCAACCTGATGAAACTATTTCTTGAGAGGACCGTTCTATTTTCAGACCTGCCTGAAGAATGAAGTCACAAATGTCAACCAGATGAAATTAATTTTAGTTGACCATTGTATTTTCAGATCTGCCTGTCCACCCCGTCTGCGTTGAACACCCTGCATGGCCTGTTTGAGTCGGTCACCCCCAGCTCACTGCGACCATTAGACATGCTGCTCAAGACTCTCTTCTCTCCTCCTACAGATCTGGTAAGATGGTCAGCATTTTTAAACTATTAACAGAAGGATCAGTTACAGTCCCTTGTATATGTTGTAAAATTAAGTGTTAGGAAAACAGATTGGAGAAACTTAAAGAATGCAGCATTGCTGTACATACAAGTTATAGCCTGGTTGGAGTATTGCTTTTATTGCTGTAAAAAGGAATAGACTTATAGTGAACCAGATGTAAAACGTCATATATTTTGTCTGACCCTTACCTCTTACCTCATGACCGCAATGAAAAGTGGCTTGTGGGCCAATTTGATCTTTCATGAAAAAACAAAGGTTAATAAAAAGGATTTTCTTAAAGTTTGCTCATCTCTACTGCCTTAGAATTCACAGTTCCAAACAGTTTGATTAGTGATTTTGTTGACAATACTTATTCTGATACTAGAAAAAGTACTGTAACAGTATTCGACTTTTTGTATAAGTATTTGATTGAACTATGATGATAACAATGTTTAGAACAACCACCACTCAGGCACAGTGAAAGATCTTGATTAGTAAGCCTTAGTCCTCTAATGATTACTACTGCTACTGTTGTCTTCACAATGTCAGAAAAACCCCTCAGGCTGTTGTATTATCTCAGTATGTGTCTATGAATGGTAGACATCCAGGTATACAATGTGTTATTTATGCTTGAGATGTTTGTTGTTTGTTGTTGTGCAGACCAGTCCCGACAGTTTTCTCCGCTGGTCCTCCATGGTGCTGTCCGTCCTGCGAGTTCTGATATCACAGTCTAAGGAAGAAGTCATCATGGCCAGACTACAGGAGCTGGGACTGTCTGCTAACATATTCACTAACAAGTCAGACTTCTTACAATATCATCCTTATAGCTTTCCATATTTCACAAATACCAGTTTTATACAGGCTTTTAGTTAAAGTTTTATAGCAATACACTCATTCTAGAAGAATCACCAGTGTCTGATTGAAATATTCATTATATCTTTAAGTCTGTGATTTTAACAATCACTTTCTTGCCTATAAGATATACTTTGTATCTGCTGAAATATATGTTAATCCTTAAATCATGGCCATTGCATCATCAAAAAAAAAAATATATGTCTGCATCCCTTTTCAGTGTGATTTATCGAGCTAAAGGCAGAGCTGTAGACCTGGATGGGGATGCTCCATTTGAAGAGGTCCCTGAAGAGGCTCTAGCAAGGTAACATATACATCAACCCTTATTCTGGTATTGTATAAGCAGACTCATGTATTACAAAAACATGCACCATGCATAATGAAAAAAATGCGCTATACATGTTGAAAATTCCAGGTAAGCAATTTGCTTGTGTTGAAGCAAGTGTAACAAAGTTCAACGTGTTACAAACTCCTTGGATTTAAAGTGCACCTGCCACACTAGCTGCATCTTGTCTCCCAGGATGCAATGTGCCATGAGGTACTTTGTCCTGTATTGTGTAGAAATAGAAGTAGAAATGTAATACTTCAATGTCATGAGTTATAAATGCTTTTTATTTGCTTGTGAACTACAAAACTGATTAAAGTTGCAACAGTTACAATTGGCATAATTGTATTGTCCTGTTTTCCAGTGAACATTAAATGACCACTGATCAGTCGCTGTCCTGATTTCCTGTTGTAGATTTTTGTTGCAAGTGATTGGTGCGCTGGCAGAGGAGATCGCCTTCCGCTCCAACACATCAGTGCTGCAGAGGGAGGGCTGCCACAGCCTGGCACAGCAGCTGGCTCACCTGCTGTTATATGTCACCTACATCCTCAAGTCAGGTGGTTATTAAATAGTGGGAGAATTTCTATTACTGCACTGGCACAGTTCTCTATGTTTGACTGTGTGTATGTGTGTGTGTGTGTGTGTGTGTGTGTGTGTGTGTGTGTGTGTGTGGTTCCCAGCATACACAGCATAGTGTATTAAACCAATTCAGTCTCTACAATTCTTTGAAATCTTCATTGGAATACCATGTTGCAGATATTCAAAAGATCTTTATTTAGAAAAGATTACTTTGAAATCTTTATCAGGATATCATGCTGCAGCTGGAGTTTTAATTCCAGGCAATACATTACTCGTCTTCAGCATTGCTAGAATGAACTGGCAGAACAATTCAACACAAGTACATTCTACTGGAAAAAATGGTGTCAAAGTTAGTCTAACTTATAAGGATCCTAACGCAAATGTAAATTATGTTTAGATAGTTCCTATGGTCAGACAATGCAACAACTGAACTTTTTTGTCATAATCTTTAACATTCTCCCTGCAGGATTGTTCAGGAAGGTGCTATCTGCTGCCATGGCCCTACCAGAGGAGTCCCCTACTGAAGCGTACTACAGTGTACTACACTAAATCTCACCTTCCTCACTATCCACATTTTTCCTACAGGATTGTTCAGGAAGGTCCTATCAGCTGCCATGGCCCTACCAGAGGAGTCCCCTACTGAAGCATACTACAGTGTACTACACTAAATCTCACCTTCCTCACTATCTACATTTCCCCCCAGGTTTGTTCAGGAAGGTTCTATCTGCTGCCATGGCCCTACCAGAGGAGTCCCCTACTGAAGCATACTACAGTGTGGAGCAGCTGAACCTGTTCTTCCAGGACATGGTGCCCTCCCACCCCACCCTGGTGCTGCAGTGGTGCCAGATCCTACTCCTGCTCAACTTCAACGAGCTCAGCTGGTGGAGCGAAATCATGCAGGTACGTCTGAAAATAATTTTTGTCTTTGCTTTGGGACAGACTATGACAGTGTGGCACTGCACTCAAGTTAGTAGCTTATTACAGTGCCAGATACAAAGTACAGACAGAAGGAGAATGTATTATACATGCCCTGACGAAAATAATTTCATCAGGTTGTTAGAAATCGTGCAGGTACAATCAGACATGTTAAGGCCACAACAAGGGAAATTGTTTAGTATACTCATTTATTCATTTATTGCTATGGCTGTTTGGGATATACAGCCAGGGTCTTACCTGTGTCTATTACAAAGATTACAAACACAGGACCTCCATGTAAAGCCCTATCTTTGCCCTAGCCCAAGCTTGGTGCTCATTTCAACCTGAGTGAAGTGCAGAAAGTTGTGTAAAGTGCCTTTTCCAAGGGCACAATCGGTGGCACATAAACGGATTTGAACCCAGAACCACTTGGTTATGCATCTGATTATGCCACATGACCCCATGTAAAGTCTAAAGTACTAAATACCATTTCTTTAACACCTTTCCTTTCAGACCCCCAAGAGGAGTATAAAGGCCAGCAGCAGCAGCAACAGTAGTGGTGGTGGTGGGAAGAAGGGGAAGGCCAGAACACCTGACGAGGTCTCCAACAAAAGTGCAATATGCTGTAGTGAGGAGGTGGTGAGGAGGGGGGGACTCATCCTCTTCTGTGACTATGTGGTGAGTAGCAGGTCCACAATGTGGAATTTCCAAACGCATCCTATGGGGGAGTTTGTTTTTTCATAGAATGCACCAGAAGAATTCAAAGGCCACTGTTGTACTCCCCAGTTTTTGTGAACTTTCTTCATTCTCATTGGATCTGAATTATTCTCCTGTAAGCTTATACTGGGTATGTTTGTCTCTCCAAGTTCAATGGTTTTGGCTTGTTTTGTTATAACTTATAAAGGAAAATCTCCTGCCATGTTCCTTCATTTGTAGCTGTCAGTGTCACTTATACCGGTAAAAGGTAGTGGATGCTAGCTGAAATGTCTGAGTCTCAGACCTTTCCAAAATTATCAAATTGCTTGAGTTTCCTATTACCTGGATGTCTAACCTCCATCGACATTTCTAGTTGCCATCACTGAGCAACTAGGAAGTCAGAACCTTGTACGCACCTCATTATGAACCAGACTTTTACAGTAGAATTTAATCAGGTGTATGCAGTTTCTCAAGGTTCAAGAGGATGCACTTTCTAGACACAGAAATGAAAACATTTGAATCAGAGCTTGTAGTTAATTTAAACTTTAGTTTTTTGATGGCTGTCTTTACATAGCTGTCAGTCATAATCTCATTGGTTGTGGGATTTATTAGTCATGAACTGTATATGAATTAGACAATTCAATTTGACAATTCAGCAAATTTAATAGCTTACTGTAAGAAGAAGGTGTCCTCAAAAGGTGACAGAACAAGAAATGAGATTCTGAGTTTGCTGTTCTTTCCTCTTTCTGTGTGCTGTCCCTGGTGTTGGCTGTCTAGACTCCTGTCTTCACCCCCCTCATTCCAGCAACAGCCACTCTGTATGGGGAGCTTGTGCTGGAGAAGAAAGTATGTACTGTGTGGGTTTGTGTAAGTGGCACATGTGTGGGAGTGCACCCACTGTACGTGACAGTGCTGAAACCGTGTGTAGTGTGTTGCATGTGTAGTACATTGTACAATGTCATGTACATGTGCTTGGTATAACCCCTGCTGTTGGTGGCCTATACAGTGTGTTGTGGGACTGGATACATGTACTTCAGCATAAGGAATTCTCAGAGTAAATACATGCTAAAGTTACATTACATCTGTATAAAAAATTTAATTTCGGTGCAAGGGACTGGAATGACATAGCTTGGGGACAGTGGAGACTGAAGTTCCCTCCTTCCATGTTGTGGAGTCTAAGAGAATTTTAAATTAAAATGGGATATTAAAAGGCTTTTTGAGGTGGGAAATTACTGCAGTTGAAGGCTGTAACCAGGCAAGGCTGTGGCAACATGTGACCTACACGTAGTAACATCCCTGGTCTATCTGAATTATCAATTATCATGCTTGTCAGATGAGCTTCTCCACAGGGTAAGGGAGTCTAAATTAGAGCATGTTGGTGCCACACCCATTCCCCTATTTTAGAAAAATCCCAAGTCTTGTATGTACATTTGGTTAAAACTCAATCTACAGAATACTTAAGTGCTACAATAACAGACTGACCTGCTCTGTTGTTTGTGCAGTGTATAGAATGTGGGGTTGTATTGTGTGTGCCGTGGTTTCGTGTTGTTGTGATATCTGCATGTTGTGTACCTGCAGCACCTTTCCATGTGGCCTGTCTGTGTCCATCTCCTCTCTTCCTTGTCCTGCTATCCAAAATATAATGGGGCCGTGCTTTAGTCTCCAAGCAGATTTCGAAAGGAAAGTTCGTAACATTTCCAAAGGTCCTGGTTCCTGGAGCGCTTGAGAAAAGTAATGATCTTGGCTTTCCACATCTGCTTGGAGATTAGTCGTGCTTAGCTTCTAGATGTGTACTTGATAAGTTAATACTGAGCCTAAAGGGACTAAGTCCTTGTGACAGTATGGTTAGTATATTGTGCTTGCAAGGTTTTTCTAATATGTGCTTTGTCAACAACTGGTCATACATTTTGTAGATGCCAACTATACTTGCATGTCACCATGTATCTGACTGCCAACCACATTTCTATGTCAGCAATCTATCCGTATATTTAGTTAACCATACTTAAGTGCCAATCTTCTTTTACAAAGCACATTTCTGCTTTAACAATGTTTTCAATTAGTCACAATGTATAACTGTTGTTAGTGACAAATTTCTTTCTTATGAATTTCTGCTTAGTTTCTGACCAATCACTGACCATTCTGTGACCAGCTTCTGAATGCTTACCAGTCACAGTTTATGACAACTATGTTCTAAACCAACTATATATCCTTTCCCCACATTAGTGTCAGAACCTGAGCGATGTGGAACACATGACCTGGGTCATCATTAACCATGTAAAAGACCTCATTGAACTGGCTCAGGAGCCCCCTGTACAGGACTTCATAAGGTAAGGAAACACTTCATCACATTCAACTGTAATCAGTTAGCATCTAAGCTTGACCCTAATCTCCCAGAGGTGAAATGTTGCATCTCTGTCCCTTTTTACTGGTACTTACATGGCTGTTGCTCGAATGATCTCATACTACTTGTCCCTCCGGTGAGAGCCTTTCAGCACAACACTAGGTTCCCTTCAAGCTCACATTGCTGCACAGTTCAATTGCCGGTTTCCAAGTCCTTCTACAGTAACAGTTTCTTTCCCCGGACAGATAAGTTATGGAAATCTCTCGACGACAACTGTCTAGAACTTATCAGCCTTCAAAACAAATGTACACCGCTATCTCCATGCTAGGGTCATTTCCAACTTCTTAGTTCATTGCCTTGAAGTGGTGTCTTCACTTTGCTTTGAACAATCGTTAAAAAAAGCCAAAAAAACCATAAGAACTTTGTCATCCTTTGTCACCTCTAGTTTACACCACAATGTTTTCTCCTTGGTACTGAACATTCAGATGTTGTTAATGAATGAAGTTTTTTATTCAGCTGTACTTAATTAGTTAATATAATAAGAATTGGTGTTTTTTGAGTTTTTAAAATCTTTTGAAAGACTATAAAGATTAATTCATTAATCTGGCTCATTAGGCTGGTCACTGGTTAGCAAAGTTCTTTATATATTACACAATCAAGTGTTTTTAGTAAGCTGACATTTTGTTGGCTGTCAGTCACCTTCCTCATGGAAATAATGACTGGTTCTAAACATGCATACATGTAAACTCAGTTTTTTTTGGGGGGGGGGCAGTAAGACAAGTTTGATTGTTGTGTGATACATGTATGATCATTCCCTGCACAGTGCAATTCATCGTAACTCTGCTGCTAGTGGACTCTTCTTACAAGCCATCCATTCAAGATGTGAGAAACTCTCCAAGGTACGTCCTTAGGAAGCATTAACGCTAGACTAAGTTCACCTTTCTCAGTGGGGGTACCTATATCCATTGTTTTAAAAACATTGTAATTGGGGAAGTCAAGTCAATGAATGGTGGTTTCAAACTGTCGCATTTGCAAAACATAGCAATTTGAAACCACCATCCGTTGACTTGAAATACCTAAATACCCTGTTTTTAAAACAATTGGTAACACAACAAATAAAGGTGATTGTTACATTTTCCAGAGTTGTCATTGTTAAGATGTGTGAATTTTTTTCAAACCATGACTTTCAACTAACAGAAAATGGTATAATTTTTCTCTAACATCTGCTTGGAGATTAACCCAACCATATGTATTAATTGCCTTTCCAGCCATGTATAGTGAAGTCCATGCTGGGGTGTTTAGAGGGGATCCACCTGACCCAGTCTGGCACCCTTCTCACCCTCCTGATCGACAAGTTCCTCCAAACCCCCCACCACGCCCTCGCCAGGATGTGTGACTCGCTGGCCTGCAGGAGGGTGGAGATGATACTGGCTCAACCTGTGGAGGTCAGAAAAAAAGAAGCTTCTTATTTTATGATAGTCATAAAAATACCAATTGCTGTGTAGTCTGGTGGTTTGTAAATGCGCCTTAATGCACCCAGAGGTTAAGAGTATGAATTCCAATTGTTGTCGCCCATTCAAAATGCACAGAAATAGAAAGGTAATGGGAAAATGCTAGCATTTTACTTCCAACACTAGAATTGACACTATGGGGACTTATTTTTGGACAAACTTCAGCGACTTTATTTACAGAATGAATGATCCTTCTATCTCCATGGCAGTGACGTCAGGAACACACCACTTTTGCAGGAGAGGGTCATAATATTAAGTATCAGAAAGTCTATGTCATGATGTGCATTTTAGAATGTACCATAATTTTCATTGTGTAAAATGACTGTGTGGAATATATGGTCTGATCAGCCACAATAGAATTCATGCGGACAGCTTGCACATTGCAGTGACGTCACCCACCAACGGACTGCCTTAAGCAAGTAAGCATATATTGTAATAAAAATTAGTGTAAAACTGTGTCATATTTTTGCCTAAACAGGACAGCAGAACCCAGTTTCCTGTGGAAGATGTGGAGAAACTGCAGGTGTTCATGAGAGAGTCAGGACTGGCACTCAGGTTGGACAGGAATCTACAGTATTCTTGAATTGTTCTTTCCAACACGTTTCTTTGTTGTTTCATTAACATAAGCTCTTATTTCAGCTGCTTTAAAGCAAACTACATTGTAACTCAAATCTCTTTGATTGATTTGAAATGTAGCTGTTTAGCCATCATGAACAATGCTGTGCATTTCAATGTATTGATTGATTGACTGACTGACTGACTGACTGACTGACTGATGACTGACTGACTGATGACTGACTGACTGATTGAAAATCCATTTTTTATGTAACAGTAAATAACTGAATTATTTCTGAAAAGCGGCATACTTGAAGATACTGTTTTTGCTGTCATTCATCTTATTATTCGTAGTCTAAAGGTGGTACATTGTAATTTTATATTTACATTTTGTGTTATGTTTATGAACAGGGTTTTAGGGTCCAACATGTAAAAAGTATTTGTTACGACATTTAGAAAATTATACATTCAGTATTGTTAGTAATGTTTTTCTTTCCCTCTGCAGACATCAGAGACTTGCCTCCCTCCTGGCAAGGTTCAAGGCTGTTATCACCCAGCAGGCTGTTCCTCCAGTGGAACCTCCCCCCTCCTCCCACCCCTTAGATGCTGCTAACATCAACATTGCCTCCCTGTCAATCAATAAGGTAACATCATAATGATCTTCAAGCAGGTCCTACGGTGCCATAAGATAGCATAGCCAGCCAAGAGGAGTCAAACTGTGCCCGGGTATACCCCTTGGCCAGCTATTATAATCTTATGGCACTGTAGGACCTGCTAGGAGATTAAACATTTTAAGTGTTGAAATATGTTTTGGGATTGGGTAACAAGGTAGTATAAGGAACGCTGTCAACATGAACCTGAATGGGCTTTGAGATAGCAATTTCACAAAATTACCTTATTTTGCTATAAACTCATCGTAAAAAGAGCCAGAGAAATATTCTTTTTTGCGTTTTTATTTATGACTTTGTCTACTTGGTAAAATTCATTCTAAAGCAGGGCTAAAGTATGGTTTCCAACATGGAAAAAGTGCCCATTTCCTGATTGTGTAGCCTAGCCCTTCCCTAGAAAATGGTTTTCCTTTGCTTAAAGTCTGCACCACTGTATGGTTAATGTTAATCGATTCAAGTTCAAGACACCTGCAAAAATGAATAATTTGCAGTATTGTTGAGTTTATGATTGACACAACGTTACCTAATATATGTTTAGTAACTTTTGTCTGCAATGTAATTATTTTGCATGGAGAAGAACGTAAAACACTTTAAAATCACAATCGTCAAACAAGGATGAGACAGCTATTCTCAAATGATTTTGTATCTACAGGATCTGTATGTGGCGACAGTACAGGACCATTGCTTCAGACGGGACAGTAATGCCCAGGAGTGTGCCCTGATGCTCAGCAAGCTGGACTACTCGGATGTACTCACCATCATGATGACAAAGGTACAACATCATGCATTCATTTGTTTATTTACCCATTCATTCAGTTATCAGGGTTTGAAATTCCACATGCATAGTATATGGTAGTTTGTGCATTTTAGAATTGGTGCAAGTAATTTTGACCAAACTTGCACCAGTGTAAGTTAACCCAAAAATGTATTTCGAGTCCTGTTTATTCATTTTCAATCCATATATCATAATCATCCTAGACAGCCAGTGATTCATTCATTCATCCATCCATCCATAAAGCAGATAGTGAGATACTGTACATATGAAAATACGTAACTTTAAGCAGCAAACCCTAGTGCTGAGATGCTAATGGTGACAGACATTCACAGAAATATTTGTGAAAAAAAGCAAGGGTCGTGAAAAAAAACTTTTTTATTCCATCCATACTTTCTGTATATAAGGCCACACTGACTGATTTCATTGATTCTCACATGTCTTAAAGTAAGATTTTATAAAGGAGACAAGAGGAAAACAGTGGGCTTGGAGGTAAACTTGATCATCGTTTTCCTTGCTGCAGGAGTTCCACATGAGGCTGTTGGAAGACTCCATCTCTGTAGGACTCCAACAATCTCGGATCTTCTCTACACATGCATACGGCACCGCTGATGTCCTTAACAGAACAAAAGGTCTGTATATCTATATATTAGTCAGTATAACAACCCTTTGGTGAAACACACCTGCTGCTGTATCTGTAACTGTATAGCCAGTATAACTGCCATTCATTGTAACACATCAGCTCGTGTATCTGCATCATCCTGTCTACATCCGGTATAAACGCCCTTTGGTATAATACACCTGCATCAAACCTGTATTTGTATACATGTAGCTGGTATAACCTATCCTTCAGTTTAACACACTAACTTGTGTATCTGTGTATCTATTTGCCTAATATAACCACCCTTCAGGGTAAGACACTAGCTTTGCAGACATGGGGTGTGGCAGCAGCTAGTTATGAATAATATAACGCTGAACAACCTGTCATGCCTAACCTTTGCACTTACAAGTATAGCTGTAAGCGTTGTTTAATGCTATCCAATGAAGATGCCCCTACTGCACTTGGTAGCAAGGTGTTTCACTCTACAATCAAACATGTAGTTCTATGGAGAAATTAATTTTTGAACACATCAATTCTTGGTTGTCAACTCCGGTACTAGAAAGCTAGTTCAAATATTTGGGAAGAAGCTAGAAGAGACTCGGTAGCCATTATAGCTTGATAATACAGCTGGATACCAGGCTGCCAGAAGGTATGACTATTTTTTGTTCTGTCCAGGTCTGAAGCTGGGGAAGGCTCACCATCTCCTGCGCGCATCCTGCATCACGCTACTCCGACACGTCAGCAACGTCGTCAACATTCTCCCCAGTCCGCAGCAGCTGGTCTCCCCCGGCAACCATCACCCGGGCAACCACGCCAGCCGCAGTCGGACACCGCCACGGGAGAAATACCGACTGAAGATGGACATGCTGTTCGCTGACCGGGAGTGGAGACACTCCGTGTTCCACATGGCCGCGGGGCTGACGGTGTATCTGCTCTCCCTGAACAAGATTCCGGAACAGTGTCAGATTCCCGAAGATTCCTTCACAGATATCTGCAGATTTAGCATCTTGGTCTTAGAGGTAAGTATGTCATTGAATTGTATTTTCTGCAAAAGATTTAAAACTGTTACAGTAATGGTGGTAAAATGTCTCTGGTATAAGTAGTTATAAACTTTTATAACAAACATGTAAAATGTTAATCGCATCTGTCTTCTCAGTCATGACCCATTGAAGATTAGCTTACCTGTAAGTTGAGTTTATTTTGAGCTAAACTTGTTAGAAAGCTTTTTTTTCCCTCTAATGTTGCCCCAGATCTGTGTTACAAGCTGTAGTGATTGCACAAATTTGTGGGGCCCAAGGGCTATTGACGTGATGATAGGTGCTACCCTATGCACCATCTGGCATGAGAAGGACTTTAACAAACTACTTCTACATTGCTGTTCCAGATCCTGTGTTACCTGCTGTACAAGGGGCGCACCCCCAGCTCACAGCAGCTGCAGACAGCTGTGGAATGCTGCTGTGCCGTGCTGAAGAACCCACAGCTGTTCACCATCATGGTGGCCATGGAACACGCTAACCTGGTCACCACCGCTGTGGGCAGCATTCATCAAGTCGTCAAGTCAGGTTCGTTTTTGGGGGGTTCTGCATGTTTTTGAATATCAGTGTTCAAGCCAGCCTGAAATTTTTTCTGTCCCCTGGATTTTGAATGGAAATCCTGTTAAGCGTAGAAGGCCCAACAATCCTAGTGGGAATGGGAAAATGTTTAAATCTTGACCCTCTAAAACATTATTTCCTACATTTTGAGGGGCAAATTTTGCTGGTAGAGTAGACTCAGCTTGATTCAATGGCATCTGTGGTAAATTTCTAGAGATCTTTGCAAAATTTCATCAACTGTTACACACCAGTTTTGTACATGTACCAGCTGTGTAAAATCAGACTGTAAGGTTTGAGCCTCTCACACTTGCATGGACCTCTACTCTTTTCCATAAAAATGATGCATTCTTTACTGGATCAAATACTGGATACTACTACTTAAACATGCTTGAGGTGAGGCTAACCTCAAACATGGGAGCTCTGTCTCTACATGCTCTGTCTAAGAGGACATCCCTGACTGAAGCAAGGAAGTAGAGTGAGCAGAGTGAGGAAAAATAAGTCCAAGTGCACGACATTGGGTCCTGCAAGGGATTTGAACCCAAAACATTTATATTGTACAATAAACCGGATAGTGAGTGTGTGTGAGTGTATTCAATATATCCAGCCTTGTTAAAATGGAACTGTTGATGTTTTTCCAGTGTGCATTAGTGCAGGAGAGAAGCTGTCACCTGTCAGCTTACCTGAACCAGGAGAAAGCAAGAATATCTCAGAAGGTATAGTGTGACATTAACCTATGATTACTGAATGTTTCATACACACTACAATATATCGTTTATCTTAACATTTAACTTAAAAAAGGACTCCTTGCCACTATTATTACAAAGGACACCCTTCCTTGGATTTGATGACTTAAAATGTTGACCTCACTGTCAACCTTTAAGGTTGTAAAGATGAATACATTTTACACTACGAATGAAGTTATGTGATTTCTTTTTAAAAAGAATTAGGACTTGGTTAGGAAATGTATACTTTTTAGATTGTATCCATTTTGTGGAAATTGAATTGTACTGTACTGATTTTTGTTTGTATGCAATGCACTTTCAGATCAACAGAGGGCTCTTCTGGCCTGCAGACAGATGTGTGAGCTGCTGCAGTGCTTAACAACTACCCTGTCCCCGGGTAACACCAGACTCCCACAGTTCCTTGCTGCACCCCTGAGAAACGTGGTGCTGAACCTAGCCAGGCTGCCATTGGTCAACAGCTATGCCAGAACTCCACCAATTGTATGGAAGATGGGGTGGGGGGCGTCGCCTGGGGGAGAGACGGGGACAAAACTACCAGAGCTGCCGTTTGACTTTCTACAGGAGAGGGAAGTGCTGAAGGACTTCATCTTCAGGATAAATGCTGTTGGTAGGTGTAATGTGTGACATTTGTCAACATGCAATATGTAAGACTTAGTTCATATGGTGGTAGTTGACATTGTTACAGAGTTAAAACTTGTATAGTCTGTTGGAACAAAGTTCTAGCTCTGTACAGCATGGAAAAGTGTTTTTGAAATTGCTAAGCTAAATGGTAATAATACTTTTTTTAGGAAGATACCACATGCCAAACACTCTAATGAAGAATCAGTACCACATATCCAGTGACATCTCACCATAGCTCTTTAGGAAACTAATTTTTGGTTTTCTTGCTATTATACCTTGTTGATAACATAGAAATGTATAGCTGAGGCTGCCTCTCCCTGTACTCAAGCATCTGCTTGTGTTGGTAAAATGATGGTCATCATTGTTGATGTCATCTACTAACCCTACATTTATGCCATTTCCAGGCTGGACATCACGGACACAGTTTGAGGAAACGTGGGCAGGTTTGCTGGGCATCCTGAGTGCACTGCCCATCACTGTACCTGCTGAGAGTAGGGAGGTAAGGTCTCATATAGTCCTCCAGAGCAAAGAATCTGACTATTTTGTAGTTAAGTAAAGGTAGAAGACAAAGTACATTTTAATGTAGAATTGTCTTTTGTACGATAGTGGCATTCTATTCTGCTATCTGTTGAATAAATTTGCCCACTTCAGGTACTTTAATAGTAAAGAGAAATTTACATTACTTACAGCCTTCGATAAACCAACTCTGACCAATCATACAGCTCGCTACATAAGCAATTACAAAGAAGCAAGAGGAAGTCGAATGTACTAGTCAAGACTAGGTTAGATATTTGTATGTACACAGATATGTATGTATTATGATTGTTACAATGTGACCAGGTCTTAGCTCAGTGAGGCAGAAATGTGCAATAAAAGGTTTTCTGATAATTCGATACTTGCTTCTTACAAAGGGTATCTCATTGACTTCTACACATGTACATAACTATAGTTTGAAGTGTCTAAAAGTGTCTAAAACAGCTTTAACCATCATTTCTCAGGAGGAGATAGAGAAGACCCAGGCCAATGTCCTGGCTGTGCGGACCATCACTGCCCTGGTGCTGGACTCCACCCTGCACCCCCAGCCGGGAAACCCCGCCAGCAGTGTGTACGAGTACCGCCCGCGCAGCAAGCCTCCTTCTTACATCAACACCAGGTGGGGAAAGAACAGTCACATCATTCTGTACCTCAGAAGCCTCTGACTTTGGTTGGGGAGGGAAAGGTGGTGGTGCTCCGCCTTCCAATACCATCTCCTAGATGGTGAAATAACAACCCACTGCCCAACATGTGTTTGTCCTCAAAAAGGCTTTGGGACCTTCACCTTTACCTTTCCTACAATGTATGCCTGGCAGTGGCCGGCGTCACTGTAGACAGGGTAGGCAGCAGCTTCAAAACACAATTCAATATCTGAGACAGATGATTTACAATGTATGTTGTTATTTATGATGGGAAATTGATGTTTAAGTGTTTAATGTTTCTGTCTTATTTCCTGTCTCAGGTGGGGAAGGAAGCTTGCTCAGGTCAGACACATTGTGGAGAAGGAAATCATGGCAATAGCAGCAGAAAGGTGGGTTGTCTTATGCAACTGGAAATGCCTTTAATTTGTTGTTTGTACATTCACAACCATGTTGAAAGCATTTCTATATATAATATGCCATTTCATTACTCAAAGTAAACCTCTAATCAACAAGCTTTCTGTTAGTCCTCTGATAAAAGTTTATGTCATGTGACCTGAATGAAAGTGTTTCGTCAGCAACAGGTCAAAAGGTCAAATGTGCCTGAGAGTCGGTATCAGCCCCCGTCTCGGTTAAAGTGTGGTTGATAGTCTGTAATATATTTGACTTGTCTTTGATTTGAATGTTGAAAACAAATTATTTTTAAAGTTTAACATATTTTTTCATAAATGCTTTGATTTTAGATTTAAGATCATTATTAAGCATTAATTGTAATTTATTGGGTGTTTTAAATCCATTATATTTGAACTAGGCTATTTGTACTAAACTATATTTATGTATCTATAATGTTGGGCTGTGATTTTCCTTTACCCTCAGATGTGACCTGTGCTCCCATCATCAATACTTCAACATGCAAGAGCAGCAGCTACTGGAGGGGGAGGGGGGCCTGTACAGTGCAGATGTGCACAGGACACTGGGCTTCACAGACTACGGTCTGGGACATGTGAGTTACTGTTGCTGCACATTGCACAGAAAATCGCATTATGAGGCTTAAAAACTTGAGCTGCAGAAGACTGTTTGTGGTTATATCAAATGTGCTGACCATATGTAATCAAATTGCCTAAGTGGCAAGAGTCCGTAGTTTTGCTGGAATTATTGAATGTCTTTTAGACAGTGTAATGCTCAAATTTTGTGTGTAGCAGGAGAACTAGGACAAGTATTTTGTGAAACTATGTTACTGGAATGATATTGTCAAATATTAAGCAGAAATTGTTGTTACAGTATCACTGATGAATTAAATGTCTCTGTTGCTCTATATTGACAGGTGTCCATCAAGTCCATCTGGTCAGACAACCACATCCTGAACCAGACTCCGGACACGGACGAGGAGCCGGACTTCCCCGACCAGGAGGGTGGGGGGACGTCCCAGCCCATGGTGACCACCCCGCGGCGGTTCCGCGGCGGACTGGACATCCACTCCTGTCTGCAGTTCCTGGTGGAGCTGTACAGCCAGTGGATGGAGCCCACAGCCATGCCCAGGACACCCGTACCACTGCTGTGTGAGGTGGCCAAGTCGGTCAGTCACTGCACTGTGCTTTCGGTTTGCGTTGAATCATTTCAGTCATTGTGAATTGTACTATAGCAAGCTTTGTGAAAAGCCAAACTTGCTATACTCATATCAATTAGTTGCTAGATTTGCGTTATACAGTACAGCCATCCCTACATGTGTATGACTCCTGTGCCATGTAGTCTGCTACAATACATTGTAGTATAGTAACAGTGTACAATGCCATGTATGTGAAGTGGCCAAGTCAGACTTTTACTCTCTGCACCGTGTTTTTATGTTCAGCAAGAAGGTCCTACTTTCGTGTGTGTGTGTGTGTGTTTTTACGTCTTTTTTCTGTGAACAGGTTAACTGGAGATTAATATATGGCATGTTTATAGGTGTTGGGGCAATGATAAGATTATGGGCTCCCTGGCAACTTTTTATTTAGATATCTCATGTTCTGGACATGCTATGGTCAGGGTTTTTGACAGGTTAATAGCTGTTAGGTTAAGTGAAGAAGAGACAAAGTTTTGGGCCCCCTGAACAGCTTTAATTGTCTAACAACCCCTTGTACAGGACAGATTTGAAACAGTCTTTTTTAGGGAGCCCTGTTGAAAGATGAATGCTTCACACTGTGATTTACTGTGTTTTCTCCTGTGTCTGCAGATCTTGCTAATTTCCGACCTGTTCACCGAACTGCGTCAGTACGAGTGGATGTTCGACTCCCTGCTGGAGCTGAACAAGATCCACCCCGTGGAGGACGAAATCCTGCTACAGTACGTGGTACCTGGGGTCTGTAAGGCTGGTGCTGTCATGGGCATGGTAGGGAAACATTCACATTATTACTGTTAACTATAGATATAACAGAACGAAATGCTACAGTACGTGGTACCTGGGGTCTGTAAGGCTGGAGCTGTCATGGGCATGGTAGGGAACATTCTCTTTCTTATCTATAATAATTATTATTGTGAATATGAAATCCTGCTACAGTACGTGGTACCTGGGGTCTGTAAGGCTGGTGCTGTCATGGGCATGGTAGGGAACATTCACTTTCTAAGCTATGATTATTGCTGTTAACTATAATAAGATATAACAGGATAAATCTTGCTATAGTAGGTTTTACCTAGGGTATGTATTAGCATCTATAGCAAAAAGTGCTACAGGAATCTACCTGTGATCTCTGGGTCTCATATCTAGACTATTTAATGTCAAAACTGACTGCATTGACTAATCTGCATTTTGTACTGTTTCTGTTTCAAAGGAAGGACCAGTAGCTGAAAGGGTGTCCAAACTGTTGGAGTCTTCTCTAAAGAGCACACATCTTCCAACCAAGGTAACCAGCCTGTAAACTAATCTCCAAGTACATGTAGATGTCAGAAAATCCTGAAGTTTTCTGACTGGCCTCCTTAAGTTTTAGAAAAGCCAGGATTTTCCAAGGCAACATCTGCTTGGAGATCACGTATAAACTCACTTTCTCATAGTGTACATATGAGGCAGTTAATTGTTGATAGATGAATGTGAACCATTTAGCACTTATCTTTTACTGTGACAGTAATATATACATTCAAATGTATATCAATTTTTGTTTTTGATAGGTATTTTTATCATATGTCAATGTAACTATATGGATTTATCTTGACTATATATCAAAGGATTCATTAGGACTTTAATCTTTTTTCATGAAGTCATTGTAGAACGGCTAGTAGGCCAAGATGAGTTTTTAGATAATGGCTTATGGAAATAAAACTGAACAATCTGTCCTCCCCTGTCCCCTAGGTGGGCAGTGTGTATGGCAGTTTGTACATCCTGGAGGCAGGGCCATCCGAAGCCACCAAGCTGCTGGTGCCGGTACTGCAGGACTACCTCAGCAAGAACATCCCACCCACTGCTCAGTAAGTCTCAGTATTGTCATGATAACAAACATTTGTCAAAGAACCTATAATTGCATTTTATAATTGTATCCATTGTCCTGTAAGTATGTTGAGGCTGTGCTTTCAACATATACCATTGGTCCCAAATCAATTTCTTGGTTCTTGTATTTGGCGGCTTCATTTTTATTTTCAATTTTAAAAAAAAAATTGCATTTGATGTATACCATTCTGCATTTGTATCAACCCCTAAACCATTGTAAATGCCAATATCTTAGTTCCAACATTTCAAAGGCTCCATGCCTTTCCAATTGTTCAAGTTTTACTCAAAATTTCTTTACCCAGAAGGTACAGTGATATATTCACTTTCCTTAGTTTTTCATTTTGAAATGTGTGAAATATGTGTGGTTTATGTGTTATTTGTCTCAGGCTCAGTTTAGATGCCGTGTTGTGAATGCAGATTATGTCTTGATACATTAAGTACATGCTGTTACTTAGTATTAGCAGTATGTCTTCAACCATGTACTATATTTCCTATAGTAACACCCTGCATTGTACCAGGTGCTGTATTGTACATGTGGAGCCCCATGTTTTGGCCATGTGCTATATTTCCTATAGTAGCACCCTGTATTGTGCCAGGTGCTGTATTGTACATGTGGAGCCCCATGTGTTGGCCATGTGCTATATTTCCTATAGTAACAGCCTGTATTGTACCAGGTGCTGTATTGTACACGTGGAGCCCCATGTGTTGGCCATGTGCTATATTTCCTATAGTAACACCCTGTATTGTACCAGGTGCTGTATTGTACACGTGGAGCCCCATGTGTTGGCCATGTGCTATATTTCCTATAGTAACACCCTGTATTGTACCAGGTGCTGTATTGTACATATTGTACACATGGAGCCCCATGTGTTGGCCATGTGCTATATTTCCTATAGTAACACCCTGTATTGTACCAGGTGCTGTATTGTACATATTGTACACATGGAGCCCCATGTGTTGGCCATGTGCTATATTTCCTATAGTAACACCTGTATCCCTGCCCAGGTGCTGTATTGTACATGTGGAGCCCCATGTGTTGGCCATGTGCTATATTTCCTATAGTAACAGCCTGTATTGTACCAGGTGCTGTATTGTACATGTGGAGCCCCATGTTTTGGCCATGTGCTATATTTCCTATAGTAGCACCCTGTATTGTGCCAGGTGCTGTATTGTACATGTGGAGCCCCATGTGTTGGCCATGTGCTATATTTCCTATAGTAACAGCCTGTATTGTACCAGGTGCTGTATTGTACACGTGGAGCCCCATGTGTTGGCCATGTGCTATATTTCCTATAGTAACACCCTGTATTGTACCAGGTGCTGTATTGTACACGTGGAGCCCCATGTGTTGGCCATGTGCTATATTTCCTATAGTAACACCCTGTATTGTACCAGGTGCTGTATTGTACATATTGTACACATGGAGCCCCATGTGTTGGCCATGTGCTATATTTCCTATAGTAACACCCTGTATTGTACCAGGTGCTGTATTGTACATATTGTACACATGGAGCCCCATGTGTTGGCCATGTGCTATATTTCCTATAGTAACACCTGTATCCCTGCCCAGGTGCTGTATTGTACATGTGGAGCCCCATGTGTTGGCCATGTGGGCTACAGCCTTCTATCTGATGGAGCACTACCAGGAGGACCTGAAGGAGTCAGACTTTAAGGTACAGTTAGTTCTCAACTTTTGTTAGGGAAACTTTATATGATGTAAAAATTCATGCTTTTGATACTCAATTAACGAAAAAGCTTGTGTTGAAAACAGTTCATGTAATCCTTAATAAAATGTACTAGGTTTTGCTATACATGTGCTTAGATAGAATTAAAGTTGCTTACTTGTTAAAAAGCAAAAGAATTATAGTTACAGTAGACAGGTGACCACAAATTTTCTTGATTCTAATTGAAACATTGAAAAATAACCAGACAGGTTCCACCAAAATGTGGCCAGGCGGTTCTTATGTAGAGGTAGTCACTTCTAACTTGCGGTGCACATGTGCTGTAATAGTAGGAAAAACGATGAATCAAAGGTATTTTAATTGGACAGTCTACCATGCTGTCACAATGTCCAGGTGGTCCTTAAGTAGAGGTACACTCTTCTATTATCAATGAAAACATGCTGCCATACATTATAAAAACGTACAGTCATGTGCTATAACAGTAGGAAAAATACTGAATCAGAAGTATTCCATTTGCACAGTCCACCATGCTGCAAGCTGCCATCACCACAGCCTCGGGGAGCGAGGAGGTGACTCCCGCGCCCGTGTACCACGCCGTGGTGCGCGGACTGGAGAGGCTACTGGTCACCAGGGTACTGACCGGGCACGAGGCAGAACCACTGGTCAAACTCAGTGTCGACAGGTGCGTGTAGGCTATTTACATTTTACAGAGAAACATTCACATGACTTGTACAATTTGGAAATCTGTTTGAATACAGTTATGCCTGCCCATAAAGGAGCTCAACCAACCAACAATAATGATGATGTATGTGGGCAGGTTATAACTAGAGGCAGGATTCTTAATGCTTTTGTGAAAGGAAATCTATTGGATTAAGTGGTAACATTGGTGAGCTGCACTGGTCACTTGTACAGGTCTGATTGTACAGTCATACACATTTATGTTTGAAAAAAAAAAGTAAGAACAGAGGACAGTTAGTACTCCTAATATTGAAGCTAAATGCTGACCACGCTAAGCCTCGTATGGGTATCATAAGTACCGTGATATGGTATAACTTTATTTCACCATGGAAAGAATCATTGGTAGTGTGAAAACCTGGTGCACTGATGTTTTTGATCTATGGTTTATCTTGACAATCTTCTGTTACTTTAACTTTACTTACAATTAAGCCCCCAAACAAGATAGAAATGTGTACTGTCTTGTTAAAGACAGCAATTGCAGCAAGGTCGCAGCCTCAAGTGGAATGGAAGTGTAAGGCAGTAGAAGTGCTGTTTTGATATGGCTGCACATTTGTATTTGTCTTGGTAGCATAAGGTGAAGATACATGTAATCACTGTTACCTGTTGAATGTGTGTCCCCCAGACTGTGCCTGCCCAGCCCACCCCGAGCCATCGCAGCGCTGGGCCTGATGCTGACCTGTATGTACACTGGGAAGGACGCAGGAGACACGGGCAGTGACACCGGCAGTGGTCGGTCCGAACCAACCACACCCGACAACGAGTCACTCATAGTTGCAATGGAGAGGGTCACAGTACTGTTTGACAGGTCAGGATTGTTGTGATGTCATAAGTTAGAAAAAAAGTCCCTCTATTTTCGTGTATTAGTATAGTCCATATCTGCATATTTAGTGCCTCAGTGACTAAGGTAACTCCACACACTGGAACCATTCTCTTTGCATCGAGACCTGCACTGAGCACACACGTAAGTCACCTCTCTACTAACCATCTGGAATCTGTACAGGTCACAACAAGACAAAATAGTTGACAGTTGATAGACACATTGTGCATGTACCGCAACTATGAAACATTTGGTTCAAGCCACATAAAAGTATCACAGTTCTAGTCTAACACAGAAGTTCGGCTTGTTGATTAGGCTGTGTTTATATTTCCTTTTTCCATTCTGTGCAGGATCCGGAAAGGTTTCCCGTGCGAGGCACGTGTGGTGGCGCGGATCCTCCCGACCTTTCTGGACGACTTTTTCCCCGCCCAGGACATCATGAACAAGGTCATTGGGGAGTTCCTGTCCTCTCAGCAGCCTCACCCACAACTCATGGCAAAGGTTTTATATGATGTAAGTCTCACTCTGTGTAACATATCTATCAGAGAAATGATATTCAATTTCATAGTGCAATGCTAAACTTTCTTCTAGCACAAGAGCACCACCCTAGGAGAACGCCACATGATCTTGCGGATACGAGACGTCAGCAATTGGTTAAATGTGACGGGAAGGTACTCATGCAACTGGATTTATAATTTTGGAAACGTCTTACCTTTCAACCAGTGTCACTGACAAAAGATAACGGATGTTATCTGAAACATATGACTGTTCATCCAATCATATCTAGTTGCTTGAGTTAGACATTTCAGATAATATCCGTTATCTTCCGACCAGTGGCACTGACAAAAGATAAGGGTTCTTATCTGAAACATCTGGGCTCCAAAATCATATCCAGTTGCTTGAGTAATTACTATTCGGCATACCTGTCATAGACAGCTTAACAAATGTATTGTATTACCTCTAAAGCTGGTCAAGCGAAACAGTGTTGTACATTAACACCCCCCCCCCTCCAGGTGTTCCATAACCTGCATGAGCGTGACCAGCAGCAGGTGGTGCGGGACTGGGTCATGCTGTCCCTCTCCAACTTCACCCAGCGGACACCTGTCGCCATGGCAACCTGGAGCCTCACCTGCTTCTTCCTCAGCGCCTCCACCAACCCCTGGGTCTGTGCACTGTATCCTTTGTTACAGTCCCTCGCGAAGATCTGTCATACAGTAGAAACATAGTGGAACACTTTTCTATTGTGATGCCAATGTATGACTGAAGAAAACACAAGTCATGCAAAATCCAAAAGAATCATAGCTAATATCCGTGACCAATTACTCCACCCACAGCCTGCTGTCTACTAAATATAGTATGCTCCCTTCCAATGAGTGATTGATTACCATGAAACACATTGGCAATAAAGAAACTTTTCGGATATACATTTTATATCCTCTAAAGCAAACATTAGAAACCTTCTGAATAGGGAAAAGGTGGGTACTTTTATATGGGAAGGGTGCTATATACTTATGGACTTATCTGTCACTATATGTGCATAAGGTGAGGTGTAACGGAAGGCAAAAATGGCATTTATTGTGTGTTTTCTATACTGTACATAATTGTATTAATTTTTTTTTGCTGCTTTTGATTATTGATCATGAAGACATGTCGGACTACAGTATGACTTGACTGTGTGGAAGTGATTGGAGAGTTCAGGCAAATTTGGGATGAAGCAAAGCTCCACATTTACCCTTCCTAGCCTTGGAGCTGATCATGTAGCAGTTAGATCCTCCATGCCTAGGGAGTACATTGTAGTTGGTGCATGTTTTCTGTTGATTCACCATTACACGCTTGCAAACTTGGGATGAATGTAGACTGTAAGTGGACTTACCTATACCAGAGAGGGGGTTACCTCCACAGGAAGTCCACTCCATTTTGAATTGTCTGAGGGCTGTTGGTGGACTGTTATCCAGAGTAAGTCATTCACACCAATTAAGTAAGTCTTCAGACTTTAGTCTTTCTTGAGTAAGTCCATTTTCAGACCACTGGACTTATTGTTGGTGAAAAGATTTCTTTGGTTCGTAGTAAGCCGTTCATAAGTCGAAGGTTTGTAAGCCTTAGGAAATTTACCAGTACATGTATGTGTAAATTATGTTCAGTGTGCAGTAAGCTAATCCTTGACACCTTGTGTAAGATTACCCCATGTGATTGGGCGCATGGGTCTGATGGAGACTGTTGACCGGAAACTCTTCTGTATCACTGCGCTGGACTTCTACAAGAACCAGGTACCAGCAACATTTTTACTCTGAATTCTTTTTTTCTTTCTTTCTTTCATTCATTATAGGTGGATATGTGCTAACTATTGTGACATGTATTCTTTTCCAAAAAATGTAGTGTGAACAAAGGAATAAAAGTGTTTTTTCTTACATAGTGTTTGTAAAGGAAGAGTTTTTATAGGTTCTCTCATCTATCCAACTACGCTTTTGCCAGATGTGCTTCCAAACCATTCTTGAATCAAATCTTACAAAAGGTATCCATGGTTTTGTCTCGTTAGATCACAGAGGAGCTGGACAGACGAGCGTTTGAGTCCATCTTCCAGGCTGCGTCATCATCTGCCCCCGATGGTCCCTATCTGCAGCTCATCCAACTCATCCACTGAACACCCACCCGGGTCAACAACCCTCAGTACACATCCACCTGGGTCTCCAACCCTGGGTACACACCCATCTGGGTCTCCAACCCTCAGTACACATCCACCTGGGTCTCCAACCCTGGATACACACCCACCCAGGTCTCCAACCCTGGGTACACACCCATCTGGGTCTCCAACCCTCAGTACACATCCACCTGGGTCTCCAACCCTGGATACACACCCACCCAGGTGTCCAACCCTGGATACACACCCACCCGGGTTTCCAACCCTGCAAACATACCTACAATGTATGAATACCCACACAGGTCACTAATCCTGGGAACATACTTGCAAACACCCACCCAGGTATCCAACCCTGGGAATACACCCGCAAACACCCACCCAGGTTTCCAACCCTGGCAATAAACCCACAAACACCCACCCAGGTCTCAGTCCCCATAGATTGTACATCACACTTAGAAAGTGCCCTATTCTAGATCCGGGTAGCTCCTCTGATCGCTTTCCAGCTGCTTCTGAAAAATGTTTGAAATAATGCAGGCTGTAAGGGCCAAAAGTTTCAATGGGGACAGGAACCTGACTATTCTGCTTAGAAGCGATCAAAGGAGCAAACCAGAACTAGAATACAACGGACTCCAGGCTAGTGGAAAGCTCCCATCCACAGTAAATGCACATTGAGAGAAACATTACCGCATACAGTCGATGTGCCAATCTGAATTGGATTAGTGTTGATAAATGTGTGTCTGTAAGAGGAGGTTATTTCTGGCAAAAGAGGGTCAGTTGAAGAGTGTAAATATTGTTGAACAAGGCTGTTTACAATGTACATGTATCTACTGGTGCCAAATTTGGTACAACATCAGTGTTATACAGTTGTAGATGAATGAACACAGTCCAGATGTACTTGTAGCACACCATATTACAAACAACTAAAAACATGTAGACGTATTGTTTTAGATGCACTTTCTGACCTTGGCAGCTTAGTATAGCACCAATAGTGAAGTCATGTAGTAACATTGGGTAAGAAATATGAAAAGCAAACAGCCTTTGAGATGATAATGTTAGAGTGATGCTTGCTGTAAGTATATAGCTCAGAGATGGTATTTCTTGTTGCGTGGATAAAGGCAAGGCATCCAGGATTACTCAAGGTAACAGTTATTCAAGCAACTGCAAATTTGGAAATTTCAAAATTACGTCCAGTAGCGTGAGTACCTGTTACCTTGCTTATGGTATTTCTTGATTTGACGGCTTATTCTTTAGAACAAAGGAAGCATTGACAGGTGCATCTTGTACTTATGACATGCTTCTTATATACTGTAAATCACTTAGACACATTTTCACAATAAACAGTATAATGTATAGTAATGTAAAAGAAAACACATTTAAATACGTGTACATGTAGGTGATGTGTTTGTACCATGTAGTAATGCTTGTGATATTGTAAAATTGCAACAACCTGATAAATTTTCTCCCACAAGAAGTGTCAATGAAAACCTCCTGTAACAGCTTTAGATTGTAGACAATTGAACATATACAGTAACAGTGCAACATGTCTGTTAGTGCATAAAGCTACTGGTTATCTTAGCTTCATCAAATTTTAAATGGTAAAAAAACTTGTACTGTACTATTACGTATGGTTGCTGATAGATTATTGTGCGACAAACTATTACCTAACTTAAATTACCATCACAGATATCAGGGTAGTGTCGCCAGTACAGCAATTTGACTAACGTTACAGGCATTCAAAACCCCAATATTCTATATTATTAGATGCAGCTGTACTGTTATAGTTAGAATGTAGTTCTGAGATTAATGTGCAACAGTACTTTCACATTATGAAATTTGATTAGATTTCGTTCATTGACATTTCCTACTCATGGAAAATCGCATTTCATGATCAACGCAGCCCTTAGAATGAAAGTACTAATAAAATTGCAAGACAATAGCAAGTATGCAATGTACATTTAAGAAGTGAATGTCCAGAGACACAGTACAGTGAGCATTTAGATGGGTAAATTTGTGTTGGGTGGGTCGTCAGATGTAGATTTTGATGATATTGTGTTTTACTGTTATATGTGATTGGTTAAGCCTAAGTGATGAGTACTGTAGGGTGCCCAAGAAGCAGCTGATGGTGTCGGGACTGAACGGTGTCCATTGGATGCACCTATGACGTCCTGTCACAACTTCACTTACCCTGGATACCAGACTTCAGTGGGCTGGCAGTCAAGTACTTTTGTGGCCCAATGCAGCTACAGTAATTAGGACTTCTAATTTAGATAACTGGGGAGGGGATTGTAACCCAAGGGAGTTTCTAGCTAAAGGGCTAGCTAACAACAACAACAACTCTGGCTGACAATTCTGAGAGCAGTTATCTGGTTTGTTCGGGCCCTTGGCAGCCTAAGAAACTCTCTGCTGGCACATTAAAGTCTGGCACCCAGGGTAAACAACACTCTGTGATTGACATATGAATGAATGCCATGGATCAGGCAGACAGTGGTAGACATGTATGTATGTTGTTATGACATTTGTATTGCTTGGGTGCCATTTATTTGACTGTAGTTGAATGTACTGTAATTTTGATGTTTGTTTGACTACTTGTGATTTTAATGTTTGCTTCTTGTATGAATGAGTGAAAAGTGTCATAGCTCTGTGATATTACATTGATTTACTCTATAGAACTTGTATGTATACTATATACTTCTGTATATTATGGTCATATGTAATCCTTCATGGAATATTAAGATGCAACTTACAGCAAAGACGATAGGTTAGTCTATATGACGTGTTGGGACGTTTCTTGACCTCTTGAAATGTTGCTTTTGTTAGTGCAATGGACTGTATGCTCAGACGATATTCCCTGCCTATAATATGTTCAGCAATAGTCAGAATTTATTTCATGGTGCAATCAATAAAGCCTTCATTTGTTTTAGAGACTTGCCTTTGTGAGTGTTATTGTCACAGCTTTTTGTCATTGTTTATGCAAATGAGGTCATTGTAAGCATGTTTGTTTCGAAATCCTTTTTCAAAAATTGAAATGAGGCCCGTATCATTTACCATTTAGGTAGATTAAAACAGTACTACATTGTACTGTATAAGTTATACAAAACCAACATTTAAATTAGCGGAAGCGCCACCTATCAGTTTACTATAGCACAACAGACGTAGGTGGTACACTAAATGACGTGATCAGCACCAAGGACGTTACCCGCCATTTTATTCCGTGCGCAAATGCAGATATCAATATTTGTTGTTATGTAGACTCAGTGGTATATAAGAACAAATTCTGGAGTCGAGTCCCAAATGAACTACTAACACCTAACTGCAGTGCAAAGTGAACAGTCAGTCTTGCCCTGAAGAGACGAGTCATCGAAATGTCGGATCTTGAGAAAAATAAACATGCACTGGTTCATCTGTACTTGTTTGAGGCTTTATTAAGGACATTCACTAAACATCCTGTACTTATAGCCAGACGATTCCTACAAACAACAATAACATACAAAGAGTACGATCGTCAGATAAACACACTATCATAATCAGTCATGCTACGAGGTTCTTAAGATACTATTGGCGCAGTCAAACTTGCTTACAGTTTACTTGCAGATCCATTTTTAGACATGCATTACATCAATGCACAGCTGTTAACACCTTACATTTGAATAATAATAATGAAAGTTCATCTGTGACGGTAAGCGACATTATAAAGATTTGTGCACACTCAGCCCGTACACAAAATAAAGCGCTTACCAAAAAGCTTTCGGTAAATCATCTGTTGTCTCAACTTAGGACAACTTAAGCAGGCTCAGAGGACTAGCTGTCCTAAAGCTTCTTGGTTGGCGCTAAGCTACTTTGTGCACGGAATTAAACATAGCGTATAAAGTCCTTAACAGTATTCGGCATTTACTGCTAGCTGCCATCTAGTATTCACTTAGAGGGAACCTAGACCTCACTTCCATTGTCGCTATAATGACATTTAACCCTATTCAGACCGGGGGGGGGGGGGCTTTTGAGGCCCGCGCCAACTTCGATGTCCTATAACGCCAGAACGCCTTACGCTAAAGCCACCAAATTTGGTGAGTTTTCCTAAAATATTGTTGGCAACAATTTTACGAAGTTTGACAAATTTTCCATTTTTTCGTGTTGCCATGGCAACCGTTTGCTGACAGGCAGTTTTGCCAAAAATCACTATTTTTTGTTCTAACAATGTATTTTTCACATTTATTTGCTATATTACTGCTATTTTGTTACATAAATAAAATCTTATATTATTTAGCATATCTGTCATAATTATATATGCATAAATTATGCTAATTTGATGACGTCATCAGCCCAAAATCCAAGATGGCGGACCGTATGGCCAGATCAAGAATAACAAGCTAATTATCCCGTAAAATTTGTAACTACCTGGTATTTTTTCATCAAAAACCATCTAAATGAATGAATTTAGTCTATTTCCATTGCCCTTTGTGATTATTTGTTGCAAAAAAAGTAGTTTTAAAAATTCAAGGTACTGCATATAATATGGCGGAGCCTAACTCGTATCATAGATGTGCATTACGTCATTTTATGACGTCATTATGACGTCATCGATGTTGCCAGTGGCAATACAAGTCGTAATAAACATTATTATTCTGTTATCTGCACTTGTTCTTACATTTTTGTAGTATAACTTGAAGTTGTCTGAGAATACCCTTTTTTCATGGGTCCGGCCAGTATAATCAAATTGATGACGTCATAATTACGTCATCTTACGTCAACGTAACGTCAAACGTCAAATATAGGTCAGATATTATGTCGATATCATGTCCTGAAAATTTGGTGGCCCTACGGCACGTCGTTCAAGAGTTAGAGGACTTAGAAGTGGAGGGCCTCAAAAGCCCCCCCCCCGGTCCAGGGATGACCAAAAAAGCCCGGTCTGAATAGGGTTAAATTGTACTCGACATGGTTGCTTTTGATGGTCCACATCCACATCCATCCATCCGTGCACCATCGAGCTTCCACAATAAGTTTCATTTCAGTACGAACGCTCTGAAAATCACACTTCGTGTAGATCAGCTTATGTTAGGGTTGTTGGTTTCATTTCTACATTTCTACAATAATCTCCAGGCAGATTTTGCTGTGGCATAAGATCCACAGCGAGGAATGAAACTCCTCTGCCGGCTAAAATCCTTCCCAAGCTTATGATACTATCTTATGCAAGATCTGCTTGGAGAGTAGTCACACAATGCATTTTGGGGGTTTGCCTCCTTTGGTTACTGGATTTACAGTCACTTTTGCCCACTAGAGCCTATTCAACATTTCAACTGCAGCCAGACCTGGTGTGTTTTATCCCTCTCCATGAACAGGACCTCCATGTACATATGGGCCATCTCCTGTTCCAGCTCGGTCTTCCTGCGGGTTCACAAGGTTTCTCTGTATCATGTTGACAAGTGTCCGACGGATATCTGTCAGTTTATGCCATATTGCATTCCTTAAGACCTCTGTGCGGATGAGCGTTGCAATTGGGTTTATAAGTGAGTTCAGACAAAAACACGCAAATATTTCAGTCGTACGAGTGCAAAGATGTCGGTTACTCCTGCACACTGCAACCAGGAGGAGCGGTAACAGCCAGAAGATGAAGGAAACAACTACATGAATCATCACGGTCCTGGCCTTGTACACCCTTTCTTCATACTTCCTCTGTGCCTCTTCTTGCACAGCGTTGTTTGGTGGATCATTCGGATCCTCATCCCTGTTTAGTACAGGACCATTTCCAGCTGGTGCAGGGTGCACCCCAGCCTGCTCAAGCCTTCTCTTTTCCCTTTGTCTGATTGCTATGAATATACTTATGTTTGTAAACAACATGACTATACACAACAAGAACAGTATGGATGTACAAATGATGACAAAGGCCAGGGGGTAATATGAAATACAGATATCTGTGGCGAGGGTCTGCATATGGAGACAGTTCCAGCCCATGCTGGGTGAGAAGGCAAGCAATGAGAAAATCATCCACGAACAGGCCAAAGCTACACCTGCACGCAGTTTGCTACTGTCAGAATGAATGTTGAAATATATAGAATGCTTTAAAGCAATGTAGGAGTTCACAGACAACAGAGAAAGAGCTGATGCTGAAATCATCTGGCTAAATATGATTAGATTGAGATAGCTCAATATAAAGTCATACATTACATTTTGTCCAACGTGGCCTACTGTTCGATACAGCAGTCCAATGCCTGCAAAAACATCTGTGATTGCCAGATTTGCAAAGTAGATGTAGATGGGTCTGTGGAGTTCTCTTGTTCCAATGATTCCTAAGAGCACAACTGAATTACCGATGATAATGAGAAGTCCCAACAGCCAAAAGACCATGTTAGTCCCTGTTTCTAATATCACAAGGCCCTCGTACATAGAGCAGGCTTCGTTGGCTTGCACAATGGATACAGTCTTGTTCTTCAGATGCCACTTGTAGCAGGACACTAAGCTTACAAACTCAGGAGCAAATGTCTCGTCAATGGGCATCCATGGGTCGGAATTATTGTTGAACATGCTGCCGGAGATGATTCTGGACTTCTGTAGACTATGAGATCCCCACGCTGTGGACAACTTTGAATCTGTTTGTGGCTGGACTAGAGGGCAAGAACGATGATGCAGCCGCACTTGATCGTGTTGGGTTTGATTGTGTATGAGACCAAAGCCCGTCACGACAGCGCTCTATAGCAGGGAGGCTTAATGAACAGAAGTCGACTTACGTGGGCTGTTGCCATAGACATCAGGGTATGATCATAAACTTTGGGCTTATAATTTGCGGCTTAAGAAGCCGACCTTTCAAGACGAGGAAATTACATGTGTAGACCATCTGATGTACAGGTCTGATATTGCCTGCTTGACTGGCCTAGGCATTTTAGTACACCTGTGCCTAACAGACGTGGGCTCTACACAAATATTGACATTTGAACACTTGGTGAAGAAGTAAAATGCGGCGTAGATGATGATGATGATAATGAGGAAAAAAACATCTTAATTTTCAAGAGCAGACTGAGAAATATAAACGAAGATTTTGATGTTCATTGATTTTAACTCGCATCATATAATAATATCACTTTGTCTCCATTATTTCACGGACAACAGCTAGATCATGGAAGCGAACACACTAGGTTTGTATTTTTATCTTGGCTTATAAAAATTACAGCTATTATGAACAACTTGTTATTTTTCAAATGTCTATCTTGAGTAAAATAGATTCTGAAAAAAATGCTGTTTTCCTTTTTGCTACCCAAATGAGAACATTGCAATTGTTTGCGCTTTATCTACATTCAAAGAGGGTTAGTATAAATATGTTATCTACCGGTAGACTTGCAATGGCTTGCAGTTTGGTTGTAAATTCAGTTTTTGACATACATGTATTACGCATCACCATTGTACAATGCATACCGAAGACAACTATTCACACATTTAAAGCTTGTATTTGAAGGTAATTGACAGTACAAGATTCGTACGTGCAAATTTCGTACACAAAATAAAGCACTTACCAAATACCTTTCTGTCAGTTTTCCCTCATCTTAACTTGAAAAATATCAGAGGATTGATCGAAAGCTTGTCGGTATTCGCTGTTGATATATACTAGCTACTGAGTGTGTGAAATTAGCGTATGAAAATCTTTATAATATCTCCTTTCCCTAAGCTCAACTAATTGACTTTGGCGATACACGTGCGTTTATGGCAGGGCTATATCTATTGTCTACGTAGAAGGAAACTAGACCTCATTTTCCACTGTCGCTGTAATGAAATTCAAATTGTACTCGACATGGTTGCCATTGATGTAGCACATTCGCCATTTTTCTTCCACGATAAGTTTTATTTCAGTGAAAAAATTCTGAATCAGGCTTCATGCAGCTCAGCCTATTTTCACAATTGTTGATTTCTACTGTCTCTGTTATGCATTTTGGAGATAATTCAGGCCTCATTTAGTAAGTATGGGTTTTACAGTCATGGTTGCCAATAGAGATTATTCAACTGGAGCCAGACCTGACGCGAGGTTCTTATGCTGTCGGTGGCCCTAATGCAGTTTGTCACCGACCTCGAAGAATTGCGATGATGCAACTGTACCCGAATGCGATGGATTTGATTCTGAGACAGTAGACACTGACGACAATGGTCACCCAGGGAGACTTGATACCGGCTTACGTGGGCTGTCACTATGCATTGACGTCATCATTCTTGGCCTAATGATTGGAAGCCGACATTTTAAGCTGGGGAAATTACAAACATAGACCACCTGAGGCAGCTCCGATATCGACATGGCTCTTTCTTTTGTACCCTGATTTACCCAGGTGTGGGACCATACGATTTGCGGCATACAAAAGATGCGTACATATACAGAGAATCGATCAGGTTGCAATTGACCTTATTATAACGTTTTGTATACACTAAGTCTGTACACAAAGTAAAGCGCTTAACCAAAGATATCCTTTATCAGTCCTCCTCCATCTCAATTTAAGATGGATCAGAAGACTGCCCGAAAGCTTATTGGTACGCACGCGCTAAGCTACATTGCGCGCAGAATTATCGTATTAACATATTCGCTATCTACTGTTTACTTACGATTTACATCGTGATTCATTGCCACTATAATGACGTAAAAATTGTACTTGACGTGGTTGCCATCAATGGAACACATTTACTAAATCAGGACCTGCTGTCCGATACAGGAGTCCAATACCTGCGAAAATATCTGTGTCAGATTTGCCAAGTAGATATAGGTGGATCTGTAAAGTTTTCTTGTCACAATGATTGCCAAGAACACAACAGCATTACTGATGATGATGAGAAGTCCCAGAAGCCAAAAGACAATCTCAGTCCCTATTCCCAACCTAAGAACGTCCTCGAGCATGGAACAGGCATCGGCGGCTTGTGCAATGGATACAGTTTTGTTCTGTAGATGCCACTTGTAGCAAGGCTGTAAGCGTACAAACTCAGGAGCAGATGTCTCCCCAGTGAGCTTCCATGGGTCGGAGCTGTTGTTAAACATGCAGGAGCGTCCGACTCTGATCTTCAGTATGAAGAAGGTGGTGAGATTTCTGAGGGTAGACAAGAAGGATGATGCAGCGGGATCCGATGGTGATGGGTTTGATTCTGTAAGAGTCCGAAGACCGTTACGAAAGCGGTCGCTCCGGGAGACTATAATCCGGCTTACGTGGGCTGTTGCCATGGACGACACCGCACGACCATGGTATTTTGGTCTAATAACTCAGGCCTGAGCAGCTGACCTTTCAATGCGTAGACCATCAGCAGAAACACGCCAACAGAATTATGAATCACAAGTACGAGGATAACCTTTCAGACAAACAAGAAGACATGACAATGTTTACTAACTCAACACATTCAGACTTTTATTTTCATCTACAAAATTCAAGCCTGTAGCACCAAGTCTCCGCATACGAAACTTTTCATGTGCCTCACTATATCACAAAATCTTCATTGAAAATGAAATCTTTGTAGCGCTTAAACCTAAAAGTAAGGAACAATAGTGGTATCTTTCATGATCACACACAAATTAAGGAAGTTTCACGTTGATGACGGTTAGACATCGAGGTAAACAAGTCAATCTCAACTGGGTAAGACACACAAATTACTTTCGGATACTCTTCCACTGATGCTTAAGATGAGTGATGAATATCTGTCAAAATATCGATTGTAATCTCTATATCTTATCTAGTTGTGGAAATTGAATTGTATTTAACTTATTGTTATCATCATCATCCAGTCGTTTAGAAGATAAATAGAAATCTATCTATTTTTTTTTATTTATTGATCTTATAGGGTGGTCCCTTCAGTCAGCAGACTGATTTCCAAGGGACCCCTGTTGATAAGAAGTATGACATGATGAATAAACAAGTGTCTACAATCAAACAGCATCAAAATATTCTCTACATAACAATATGAATCACACTTCATCGGCTCAGTCTATTTCACAATTGTTGGTATGATTTCTACTGTGTATGTCAGAGTTGATGTGGGGATTGGCGCCCTTAAGCTTTATAGTCACTGTTGTAAACTTAAGGCTAGTCAACCGGAGTCGGACCTGAAGCGTTTCGTCCCTCTCCATAAGCATGACCTTCATGTAGATTTGGGTCACCCCCTGTTACAGCTTCATGTGGGTTCACACTGTTTCTCCGCATTATGCTGACAAGTACCCGATGGATATCTGTCAGTTTGTGCCAGACTGTATCCCTTACGTCCTTTATGCGGATAAGTGTTGCAATTGGGTTTATAAGTGAGTTCAGAGTAAGACCCGCAAATATTTCAGTTGTACGAGGGCAGATATCTCTGTTACCCCTGCACACTGGTACTAAGAGAAGTGGTAACAGCCAGAAAACAAAGGAAAAAGCTACATGAATCATCACAGTCCTAGCCTTGTACACCCTTTCTTCGTATTTCCTCTGCGCCTCCTCTTGCACAGCGTTGTTTGGTGGATCACCCCCATCCCTGTTTTGTACAGGAGCATTTCCTCTTGGTGCAGGATGGACCCCCGCCTGTTCAAGCCTTCTCTTTTCCCTTTGTCTGATTGCTATGAATATACTTATGTTTGTAAACAACATGACTATGCACATGAAGAACTGTATGAATATACAGATGATGACAAAGGTCAGGGTGTAATATGAAAGACAGATATCTGTGGTCAGGGTCTGCATATGGAGACAGTTCCAGCCCATACTGGGCGAGAAGGTAAGCAAAGAGCAAATAATCCAAGAACAAACAAGAGCTACACCTGCACGCAGTTTAACACTATAAGAATGAATGTTGAAATATATTGGATGCTTTAAAGCAACGTAGGAGTTCACAGACAATAGAGTTAGCGCTGATGCTGAAATCATCTGAGTAAATATGACTAAGTTCTGATACGTCAATATAAATTCATGTATTACGTTATGTAAGTTATGACCTGCAGTTCGATACAGAAGTCCAATACCTGCGAAAATATCTGTGACTGTCAGATTTGCCAGGTAGATGTAAATGGATCTGTGGAGTTGCCTTGTTCCAATGATTCCTAAGAAAACAACAGTATTACTGATGATGATGAGAAGTCCGAACAGCCAAAAGGCAATTTCAGTCCCGGTCCCCAATCTATAAAGGTCCTCGTGCATGCAGGCTTCAGCGGCTTGTGCAATGGATACAGTCTTGTTCTGTAGATGCCACTGATAGCAGGACACTAGGCGTACAAACGCAGGTCTGGAGCAGTTGTTTCCTCTGTGAGCGTCCTTGGATTGGAACTGTTGTTAAACATGCTGGAGCATCTGAGTCTGGTCGTCTTCAGTGTGAGTCAGATTTTTTCTTTGTGAACAACTCTGATGCAGTTTGTGACCGGAAAGGTAGAGACGAACGACAATGCAGCTGTACCCGATCGTGATGGGTTTTATTCTGTAAGGGACCGATGACCGTCACAACAGCAGTAGCTCAGGGAGACTGATATCGATAATCATAATCCGGCTTACGTGGGCTGTGGTCATGCACAACACCGCACGACCATGATTGTTTTTGTCTCATAACTTACAGTCTAAGAAGCCGACCTTTCAAGCCGAGGAAATTACATGCGTAGACCATCTGATGCAGCTCTGATATTAATTGCTCGATTTTGTCCGCGTACTTTGCTACACCTGTACACCGGAACGGCATTGCGGAGCGTGTAACTATGTGCAATAGTGGGGATCAAATCGAGTAGACGATATCGTAGTCGGGAAGCTGAACGACTGGTATAACCATTTTTTCACGCATTTGCAACCTTATCTCTAATTTCTTCTGCATTGAAGCAAGCGACGTAATCGTAAGGTCCACTAACTTCGACTCGCCATCACAATTTACACGACATAAAGTTTACTAACTCGCGCGCGTAGGCAAGCTTTACACCGTGGAAGGTCCCCATAAGGGGGCTGATTAATCAGGCACAATCCAGGCTAGCTAGAAACCAGACGTGTTGTTTTTGAAAATACGTTTTACGCAACAGTCTGATATGATTTTGAATTTTAACAAACAGGGCATTGGCAGGTGGTATTTTTCTTCTTTTTTATCAACTTTCTTTTTCCTTTTTCGGCTTCGGGGGCTTGTGCAACTGATACAGTCTTGTTCTGTAGATGCCACTTGTAGCACAAGACACTAAGCTTACAAACTCTGGAGCAAATGTCTCTCCAGTGAGCTTCCATGGGTCGGAACTGTTGGTAAACATGCTGGTCACCTGGAGTCTATAAGATTTCCACGCTGTGGACAACTTTGAATCTGTTTGTGGCTGGACTAGAGGGCAAGGACGATGAAGCAGCCGTACCTGATCGCGTTGGGTTTGATTCTCTATGGGACCGAATACCGTTATGACAGCGGTCGCTCAGGGAGAATCACCACTCAGTTACGACAACGTTTACAAGATATATACGTGCAAAATTGGCATTCCTCTATTCGAAACAATTCCAAACTCTCATCTCTTTCTACATTGAACAAGCATTACAAGCAAGAAAATTACATTTCAACCATAAAGAGCCTTGACGTTCGTAGGGCAATCACACAACTCAGAATTGGCTGTCACAAATTAAATATAGAAACCGGAAGATTCCAAAAAATCCCTATTGACCAGAGGGTTTGTCCATTCTGTCCAGAGCTAATCGAAGACGAATATCACTTTATGGTTGTATGTCCCAAATATTCCGATATACGCAATTCTCTATACAGAAGGCTGTCATTTTGTACACAAGGATTTATCCAAATGGACCTGAAGTGCAAATTCAGATACATAATGACATGTGACAATCCCTGCATGGCAGATATAGGAAAATATATCAAAGAAGGATTTGACATTAGAAATTCCCCAAATGATTGTAAAAGCCTCCAATGATTGTAAGAAACTTATCCCATACTACAACTCCTGTATTAGTTAGATAAGCCCTAAGTTAAGTTATAGCACTGTAGTTATGTAGATGCCATACTTTGTACCTCGTACAATTGTTGTGCAATAAAGTTATATATATATATATTAATACTGGCTTACGTGGGCTATTACCATGGACAATAGTGTATGATAATAAATTTGGGGCTAATAATTTTCGGCTTAAGAAGCCGAACTTTCCAGCCAAGGAAATTAAATTCGTAGACCATCTGATGTACATGTCAGATATTGCCTGCTTGATTGGCCCAGGCATTTTGGTACACCTGTGCCTGGTAGACCCGGGTTCTACACAGATATTGACCTTTCAACACTTGGTGAAGAAGAAAAAAAGGAATATAAAAGATTTTGATGCTTATTCTGAAATACTCATTTTAAATTCATCTCATATCAATGTCACTTTATCTCGAACATTTCACGAACAATGACTGGAAGCAAACCGGTCTTTATACATCTTTATTTGGGCCTACGTAAATTACAACTATTCTGAACAACTTGTAACTGTTCACCGCTGCCGCACCGCTGCCGCGCCGGACCTTTTTGTACCGCATTTCATCATAGCATTGAACTTTATCATTGATTAAAACTACTAATAGAAATCAGTTTATGTGTAAAACAACAAAAAGTTGTTTTACTTTCAATCATATGATAAATTTTGACAAAAAGCAGTCCTTTCAAATGAAGCTATCTCCCATAAATTATCATAAATGTTATATTTATATTTCAGCCATACCACAAGTATGGTAAGATGTATTTATATTTCAGCCATACCACAAGTATGGTGAAATATATTGTTATATTTCAGCCATACCACAGGTATGGTGAGGTATATTGTATTCGTAATGTTTCTTCTTTCTTCTTATTATTGTTCCTGTCAAATCTTCAAAACGTGTTATCTCCATCGTTTTAAATTCTATTTTTTTCATTTAGTGATTGTGCCAAAGTCATAATTTAGCGGAAGTACTTTTGGATTCCCCCACTTTACATAGGAATATCACAAGAAGAGTTCTTGCATGAAGGGGGGGGGTGTTAGTTTTGGATGGGTGTTGATTCAAAATTCCATTTTTTAGCGGAAGTGTTTTACACTGGTCTATTTTACCTTTCTACATGTGGTGCACTGGAATGGTTTATCATTTCATGTTGAGATTTTTTAAGATTCATTTTTGGGGTTTAAGTATGTCATTTTAAGCAGAAGCGTTCCATTTTTGCACATGCAGCAGCCACGCCATGCCGAGAGTTCTATGCAGTTTTCTTTTCCTTCCGCAAGAAAAAGTAGTCCGTTCCATGACTCCGCGCGTCAACACCCCTCACAAGAAAGCTTGTCGCTGAAGTATACAACTGCGTATCTTCTTAATTTCAGGTCATTCACAGTATTTTAGCCTCCTTGTTAGCTCATATAGATTTTTGAACCGATTGTGTATCGTTTTCCTGTCATAAATACGACCCCAAATCAGGTGACTTTCGCGTAAATTCCCCTGTTGTTTTGAACCTGTTGTAGATTTCAAACCAACAGGAAATCACCTGCGTAAGAAAGAGCAAACCTTCTAGTTTCTGAAAGTATAAGATTTATTACAGATTATTTGGGCGTAATGCCTTTGCCCCGATATTCCGTGAAGTCATGTCATAATTTTGATTCCAGAATAGAACGCAACGGGTTTGACGATTTAGCAATTATCCAACCGTGGCAGCTCATCTCTCCGTAAATCTTAAAGTTTATCACGAGAATTTTGTTTACGGTGGTCCCCAGTTTATGAATTCAGAGTTTCAAGTCAATATACCAATCCGATGTGATCTAAATCTAACTTCAAAATTTCTAACTGACTGCCGTAGCGAACAGCGCGCCGTTTTGAGACAGATGTACGTTCCATGAACCCCGGGCGTCGGGACTACCTACCAAAAAGCTTGTCGCTCGAGTTTACAACTATGTACAATCAATATTTCATCACCTTTACAATATTTAAGGTCTCTATTTTACTCCTACGTACTTTTTAAACCGACTTTTACCTGTACCCGTTTGATGATATGATCTGAAATCAGTTGATTTTAGCACAAGTTCCCCGCTGCGTTTTACCTTACAGCAGATTTCAGAACGAAAGAATATCTAGTGCGTAAAATAGACCAAAATCTCTTCTTTCAGGTGGTATATGGCATATCATCAATTTCGAGGGCGAAAAAGGCTTAAATTTGAACCGCGCGAGGCCACCTCATCAGAGGCGTCCGAAAAGGAACGCTTCCGAGCTGGCATCAGCGCCCGTTCCACAGAGCGCACGCCGGACCCGCACCATTGTATTTACGTACTAGTTACCGTAAAACTAAGATACCATTTGCTAATTCACTCCGTTTTTACGTGTAGTTTTTCTTTAGCCATCCTTTGAAAACACTGGAGAGGTATATTGGTTCCGATACTTGTGTTAAAAGTCGATTGCATTCGAATCAACCAAACCACCGACTGGTAACATTTGGATTTAAAACAGTCGAAAAGGTGACCTCAGTAAACATGTAATTACAAACCTTTCCAGATTTCAAACCAACAAGATTTTCACAAGAGGTATAGTAGAAAATGCAACAATTCTGGCGCACTAGTCATTGAAAAAAGAATCGAAGGCGTAATGCATTTGCCCCGAAATTCAAATTCGTCGAAAATTTAGCTCAGAATGGCACCACCATTTTGCCAATTTCATCGTGTAACAAATATGATCAGGAAACCAGACATAATAGTTATAAAAACCGTCAAAAATGGATCATATCGAGATTACATGATATTTCTCTAAGACAGATACAACACAATCTTAGTTGAAAGGCCGCCAATCAGGTCTAAAGAAGCTGTAAAACTCGGATGAAATTTCATCCACCTGACGCGCGAGAAGCGTTTCCTTAGCAACTTGTTGCTAAGGACCGCGGAGCGATTCGAACTGCATAGAAAACCTGTTCGAAAACTGTTCTATTCAGGTCATGGCGTGCCGGCTGCATGGGCGATTTTGGAACAGTTTATGGTTGGAGAGAGATGGCTGAAAAATGCTGTATTCGCTCTCAAGCAAATGTCGGCCTTTCTGGTCTATTTTTGCTTTCAAGTTTTATAACTTATATTTAATTTAAAAGTGCACATTCACAGTATAGACAGAAGGTAAAGGTTGTCTTTTACCTCCCCGACCAAGGTCATCATTCTTGGCCTAATGATTTGCAGTGTAAGAAGCCGACCTTTCAGGCTGGGGAAATTACATCAAGAGACCATCTGAGGCACCTCCGATCGAAATGGCCCTTTCTTTTGTTACACCTGTACCCTGTTTTCCCGCAGGTGTGGAACCATACGATTTGCGACACGTACATGTACAAAAAAACGTTCACACATACAGAAAATCGGTCTAGTTGACATAATAACTAAATTCAGTTGTATACGCCAAGTTTGTACAAAATGTAAAGCGCTTAACAAAAGATTTTCTTCATCAGTCCTCCTCCGCCTCAATTTCAGAGGGATCAGGGGACTGCCCGAAGGCTTCTTGGTACGTAGGCACTAAGACATTTTGCGCACGGAATTATCGTATATAATATTCGCTATTTACTGTTTATCTAGTATACTTATAACGTGTTCCATTGTCACTATAACGACGTTAAGATTATACTCGAGGTGGTTGCCATTAATGGTACACATTCTGTAGTTTGCTTTCATGATAAGTTTTATTTCCATAAATGAATCAAACTTCATCAGATCAGTCTATTTCACAATTGTTGGTATTGGTGTCATTTAGCAACTATGGGTTTTACTGTCACTCCTGTCAAGTTAACTAAATGCTAATCAACTGGAGTCGGACCTGGAGTGTTTTGTCCCTCTCCATATGCAGGACCTTCCTGTAGATTTGGGTCACCTCCTGTTTCAGCTCGGTCTTCCTGTGGGTTCACACGGTTTCTCTGTATTACACCGACAAGTGTCCGATAGATGCCTGCTGGTTTACGCCAGATTGTGTCCCTTACGTCCTTTATGCGGATAAGTGTTGCAATTGGGTTTATAAGTGAGTTCAGAGTAACACCCGTAAAGAGTTCAATCGAGCGAGGGCAGAAATCTTGGCTACTCCAGCACACTGCTACTAAAAGGAGTGGTAATAACCAGAAGAGAAAGCAAATAACTACATGAATCATCACAGTCCTGGACTTGTGCACCCTTTCTTCATATTTCCTCTGTGCCTCCAGTTGTGAACCGTTGTTTTCCGGATTACCCCCATCCCTGTTTTGTACTGGACCATTTTCCCTAGAAGCCTGTTGAAGCCTGCTCTTTTCCATTTGTCTGATTGCTATGAATACACTTATGTTGGTAAACATTATGACTATGCACATCAAGAGCCAAATAGATACTGAAATGATGACAAAGGGCAGAGGGTAATATGAAATGCAGATACCCGTGGTCAGGGTCTGCATATAGATACAGTTCCAGCCCATATTGGGTGAGAAGGCAAGCAAGGAGCAAACAATCCATGAAACAGTCATCGCTACACCTGCACGCAGTTTGGCACTGTCGGCGTGGATGTGGAACCATATAGGATGCCTTAAGGCAACGTAGGAGTTAACAGACAAAAGAGTTAACGCTGATGTTGAAATCATCTGAGTAAATACTATCAAGTTCTGATAAGTCATCATAAATTCATACATCAGGTTATGTAAGTCATGACCCGCTGTTCGATACAGAAGTCCAATACCTGCGAAAATATCTGCCATTGTCAGATTTGCCAGGTAGATGTAGATGGGTCTGTGGAGTTCTCTGGTTCCAATGATTCCCAGGAACACAACGGCATTGCTGATGATGATGAGAAGTCCCAACAGCCATATCTCAGTCCCTGTCCCTAATCTCACAAGGTCCTCGTGCATTGAGCAGGCTTTGTCGGCTTGTGCAATGGTTACAGTCTTGTTCTGTAGATGCCACTTGTAGCAAGGCTGTAAGCGTACAAACTCAGGAGCAGATGTCTCCCCAGTGAGCTTCCATGGGTCGGAGCTGTTGTTAAACATGCTGGAGCGTCGGACGCTGATCTTCAGTATGAAGAAGGCGGCGAGATTCTTTTTTCTGGACAACTCTGATGCAGTTTGTGGCCGGGAGGGTAGACAAGAACGATGATGCAGCTGCAGCTAGGTCATCAGGAAGACTTATACACATAACCCGGCTCACGTGGGCTGTTGCCACGGACAACACCGCACGACCATGATTGGTTTTGTCTAATAACTTGCAGTATAAGAAGCCGATAAAATTTGTGTAGACCATCTGATGCAGCTGCGATATTAATTGCTCGATTTTGTCCGCGTACTTTGCTACACCTGTACCCTGTTTTATCCAGGTGTGGAACCGTATTTACAAAAATGAGGATCAAATCGAGCAGCTAATATCGGAGCTGGGAAGTTAAATGGCTGGTACAACCACTTTTTTTTACCATATTTGCATCGCTATCTCTAATTCCTCCAGTCTGTACTGACGCAACCGACATAATCATCAGGTCCAATGACTTCGACTCACCATCACAATTTACATAAATTTAGACCGATTAGCTAGTGTTAGCTAGACAAGCTTTACACTGGTAGGTCCCCCAGAGGCACGCTCCAGGCTAGTTAAAAACCGGTACGTGTTGTCAAAGTCGTCTTTGAAAATACTCACCTTTTCACATAACTTACATGTAAGGTATGACTATAAATCTAGTCTATGTTGTAGGGCATAAGTCTCCCAAACTGCAAAAACTCTGTAAAATGGAGTTTTACATAAAATAGGGGAATAGATCAACAAAAGTATAAATCACAACTATGATGACTTGAAGACAAACATGAAGACAACACAATTATTTTTACTAAAGGCATTCAGACTTTATTTTCTTTCGCAAGCCTGTAGCACTAAGTCTCCTCATACGAAACTTTCCATGTGCCTCAATACATCACAAAAATCTTCATTTGAAAATAAAATGTTTGTAAAGCTTAAGCCTACGAGTAAGTCACATTAGTGGCATTTTTCATAATCACACACAAACTAAGGAACATTCACGTTGATGAAGGTTAGACGTCCAGGTAAACAATATCTAAAACAATTGAATCTCAATTGGGTAAGATACAGAGATTACTTCCGGATGCTCTTCCACTGTTGCTGAAGAAGAGTGATGGATATATGTCAAAATGTCCGGATTTTAATCTCTATATCTTATCTAGTTTAAGTTTAAGGAGATTAAATTGTCTTTAACTACGGACTTATCATCATCATCATCCAGTGGTTCACAAGTTAATCAGAAAGAATTACATGATGAATAACAAAGTGTCAATCATCAGCGTTAGAATAATTTCTATACAAGTCATACAAATCATTAATTTATAGATTATACAATTATTTTGTTACCTCATTCATTATAGCCATTATATATAACAATCTCTATAATATAGACAATGTGCACTACATTATGAGTTATCACATTACTGTATTATCATTACATGACATCTAACAATAAATACAAAATGGAAAAATCGTGTCTCTAAATGAGCAGGTCACTTTAAGTGTCCATCTATTTTACTTGGTGAATTTTTATCCTAAATCAATCGTTCCGTTGGAAAAAATTAGAACACCCATTTTTAGAATTCAATGACAGACTTTTCTACACTTAAGATTTGAAACTTAAAAACGGCACAATTTAGACACACTTAAAATACATCACATGTATCAAAACAGCAGATGAGTTTTAACTCTATTTTATTAGTATTATTAATTTTCAAATTATAGGACGGATAACAAAGGGGACGATCACAGATCCCAATAACCAAAATGGACAAAAATGCTCAGTTAGCCAAAATCACTGATACCCTCAGTCTGTAAAAATAGTTTCAATAACTCTGTTATTTTCGTCATTACAAAAAAGGCACTTAATATCAAAATAATTACACAAAAGGCACATCCTGCCTTTAAAACATACTTGTACAAGTAATTTTTACCTGCGGGCAGATGAAGACGTGAAATTGTAAAATAGTTCAATCTTAAAGAATTTGCTACAAAATAGCATGTTAACAACAAGGAGCTGGCAAGTAATGAAGCAGTGCAACAACGTGGTGCATTCAACAAGTCAAGGAGCCTAACAAACGTATCTAAAACCAAACTTGAAAATAACTATATTCAAACTTAAGAACAGAACATCTGCATTGTGAGAGACTTTACCCTTAGTAGAAAAGAGTAGGGGAAATTTGAATGCTTGATACAATCAATCAGTGTGTTCAGTACACATGCATTTGTAGTTTGTTAAGTCTTTTGCCAAATATTAGGGAATGTAAACAGTTAATAGAATTTTTCATCAATCAGTGACTACTTTTGATAGGTAAATACACATACCTCCAAATTTTTGGTGGCTATCAGTCCAGAGTTGCGAGAACTAGGTTGAGATTCGCAAATCATGATCGACTGATAGCCATCAAAAATTTGGAGCTATGTGTATTTACCTGTCAAAACTAGTCACTGATTGATGAAAAATTCTATTAACTGTTAACATACGTGACTGATGAATCTCTTCAACGATAGGGAATGTAAGAAGCAAGCAGCAATACTGTGTAGGCATCTTAGGAACAAGTAGTAATTTTAACAGGAGCTGGCAATAGTCATAGCCATTATAGCATTACAGATAATATGGCTCTGCCCCTGAGGCATTGCCAAAAATTTTATTCCGTACCCAACTCCTGTGAGTACAATCAAACCAGTACAGATGACCACCTCCACATAAGGACCACCTGCCCAATGTGACCACTTTTTGGCGGATCCTTAGATAATTTTCTGCATTGACAAAAGCATTAAGAACCCTGTCTATAATGACCACCTGTCCACATAGACCAGATTTTACCGACCCCCTGAGTGATTGATGTTCTTGGGCAACTTTGACTGAATCAGAATCCAGTTTGGAAGCCCTGTTCCACCATGATCTGGTTGACCAGTAGCCGTGACAGCACAATGCCCAGAAGCTAGGGGGATAAATTGTACGGCACATTTATTTGCAATGATGCAATTATCATATCACTGTAAGGCCACATCATGACACTCCTAAGGCATAATTACTTCTATCAAAATGTGTGGTTGTCAAAACATTTATCTAATAGTTATCTATTTTTACTGAAAAGCACATTTGGTTTTATCAATGGTCAGATAATTATAGAAACATTCATTTCTATTTGACACACATTTTTTTGTATGACGTGTATAAAAGCCTATAAAATTTAAAGTATACCTTCTATCTGTATGTTTAAACAAAGTAAATCCTGTAACGCATATTCATAACACTTCTCATCCACTACATGAGGGCTTGACATTTGTAGCTTTGAGATATATAATCATGTTTCACAATATAGACTTTCATTTACAACACTCCTCTGAACAACATGACAGTGTATCCCTCTGTATATTAAGTAAGTGTGAGCATTTAGCTTTTGTTAGCTGCGCTTACTATTGCTTAACTCTCCTTTTCAGCAAAATCTATGATGGAATCTATCCTAGTATACAAATCATGCATGTAAACTACCATGAGAGTTAGAGTACTTGGTGACCATGACTTGTCAGTAAGGAGACTGTTGATTGGCCAGCACCCTTTCATCCCATGTCCTTACAACCGGGCCTCCTGATTGGCCAGTTCCTTTTCATCCTGTATCTGGTTGATGAAGACCCTGGACAGGAGGATGCCTACCAGCTGGGAGGTACAGAGGTGCTGGGGTTAGTCCACTACAGGCAGGCAGGCTGTTAACTCAGTCTTAAGCCCCTATCACACATTCAGGACCTTCCCAGGACTGTGCTCCTGACCATGGTCACTACCAAGGTCAGCACTGGGTTAGGCGTAGCCTAGGGGTTAGGAGTAGCCTAGGGGTTAGGAGTAGCATGGAATCTGTACTATTCTAGCTCCAGTTTGCTTTAATTTCTGATTGCATGCAAGAATAGATAAACATGACTTTCTCAATTTTGATTTTCAAATTTCATAGTTGACTGGTGCAGACAACTTTAAAGATAGCAAACTTGCAAACCAACTCTCAACTGCACTTCGAGCTTCAACTGCCCAACGACAGGCGGCCTTGCTCATGACTTGCTCCCAACCATGGTTTAAGGTGGGAGTTCATGGTTGGCTAGTATGTGTGACAGGGGCTTAGCGAGTCTTGGCAAGATGTACATCATGCAGTGATTTAAACATGCACCACACTAATGGAGAAGGGCTATTGATAACAGGTTGGATTAGTTATAGGAACATAGTATAAAATTTTACTCATTTAGTATCTATGACATTATATATCAACTTGCTATGAAATGAAGTTCTTTTTAGTTAACTAAGCATGCAGAGAAAAAAGAACAGTGTTTAAGGACACTGCTTCTCAGGAAAGAGAGTTCTGGGTCATATGCTGTCAGTATATGTTGCTAAGGCTTGCAGTCCTTAGAAAGGGATGTTAAACTATATGGTTCAAACCTCAATGTACTGCAGGGAAGAGTGTGTGCATGTGTGTGTGTGTGTGTGGTGATATTTCCCTGGTACAAATAAAACTAAGTGTTAGGAGTGTACTACATGTATGCACTTTTAGTCATAAATCAGTGGAAGATCAGCTGTTGGCTGAGATACTTGAGAAGATAATTATGTCTTTACATTCATAATACATGTATTTTTTTTTTACATTTCCAAGCCATACATTTCCAACATTGTGTCTCTCAACATATGCCCTGCCCAGTCTGTGTGTATGTAACTTGGGTTACAACCAGTGGAAGACCAGCTTTTTTTCCTTAACTCATAACATTTTCTTAGGCCTTACATTTTTTGGGGGGGCATTAAAATGCTGAGTGAAAAGGCTAGCAGATACAAGAGAGTAGATATTGCTGGCATGCTGTGTCCTTATATATAGGAAAAGCACTTAACACGACTTTCTTCACTCGACCCAGGTGTAAAAAATAGGGTACCTGACTTCCGTTGGGAAGACAAAAGGCTATAATGAGGGGAATGGGCTCCACCTTCAAATATTGAACAAGTTGAACACAGACCCATAGCAATATCCCTCTGAAAACAGACACAGAATGCCCTACCTGTGGAATAGCCAGGCCCATAGCGATCCCTCCTAACAGAAACAGGTTCTCCCTGGCCCAGTCTGCCACAGCAAAGATACAGCTGCGGATGTAGATCCTATCAATGGCCTCAGTTGGCTATGGGGGACAACCAACAGTGTTAGATAGTTTTACATGGCTGCATACACAGTACTGGTACATGTACAATATGGCAAAACTCATTACACACTCTACATATTACACATAACACTAATTCACATTTATCCAATGGGTAACCTATATCTGTTGATTTTAAAAACAGAGTGTTAATAGATATCAAGTCAAATGAAAGGCGGTGGTTTCAAACTGCAATATTTTCAAACTATTAGCAGTGACTGTTATTTTCAAAATATTGCGCCTTCCCCCTACTTGATAGGTCATTAAAAACCGTTTTTGAAAACAACTGATAAAGGTCACCCAGTGCATAAAGGTAAACTAGCGTTACCTTCTTAAATATTTCTTTTTAACCACTTTCAAACATGTATACATACAGATTCATTTTAAGTTGAAATTAAAATTCAATCTTCAACTTTAAAAAATATGATAACTATATGAAGAACTTTATTGCACGACAATTGTATGTGGTACAATTTACTATATGCCATACATCCTTATCTTTTTTACTGTCACAATGTTCCTAATTGGCTATGCAAGGTTGGTTACAAAACAAATGCCCCAGCAGTATCCTACTTTTACTGAATGTAATCAGAAAGCCAGTCTTCAAATTTTATAACTCTTTGAAGATTTTTTTTAAATGTTGTAAATTGTGTGTAACAGTTGCATCTTGGAACGTTAACCGCTTCAGTCTGTAGGTTCATGGTCCTGAATGTGCTCTCCACTATCATTGTCCTTCCTTCTCATGTGCTTTTCTCTTGCTCGCAGCTTGTTCCAATTTATCGGCTTCACACGTTTTTGGTGGTAACTCCTCCTCTCTTTTCTGTTTTCTTCACAGTGAGCCTATACTTACATAAAGTATGTAAATCATCACCCTTTTCTCTCTTTTTCAAAGCTTCTAGTTCTGCTCAATTGACATGGAGTTCTTAAGGGCTTTTTTGCAGTTTTTCATTTCCCTCGTGGCTAATCTCTTCCAATCCTCCTGGATATATTTCCAGATTGTAAGATTTTCAGATTTCAAAGAAGAGTATTCCGGTATAGATGTTTTTATGTATCCAGGTTAGCAAATTTGGTTGTAGGGATAAAAGGAATCATTGCACTCAGACAAATCTTCCCCCCAGCAGTAACACTGCAGTGATACTGACAGTGACTCGAGGTCTAGAGCGGCTGTGTGGCACACACCTATCCCTCCACTACAGGGGATTGAAGAAAGTGACATTGCAGACTGTCATAGGCGGGGACAATCAGATTTCTGTCCTGGGATAATGACTGTAAGTGACTTCTTGTTGCTCGTTGCCTTTTCATCTTGGATCTTAGCATGTAGTAGTCTACCAACTCAATGTGTAGTCGATAAGAGACATCTTACGTTTGCTGAGCGTACACGTACGTCAGTCTACTGTAACAGACTGGGCCTCGTGACATGGCCTGGGGAGATACCATCCAGCACTTATCGACTCGACTTCGCTCACAATAACATCAAGAACGTCTCGTCCTTTCCGCCACTACCGTATCTGTACTCTTTAGACCTGAGCTATAATTCCATCGAAACCGTGTCCTGGATGTCTCTGCGGACTTTGCCAGCTTTACAAATTCTCTCTCTACAAGGAAACCGACTGCAGTACGTCCAACTCAACACCGTCATTGCGTATCTGCCAAAGCTGAGTAACATAAATCTGAGTCTAAACAAACTTGCATCATTCTCTCAATACGTGCTAGGATGGCCACAGGTGACCAGCATAATAATCAACGATAACCCATTTCGCTGTGACTGTGAGCTTTCCTGGCTGATCGACAAAGTCACATGTTTAGAAGCATGTAAATGGAGCAATCGACAGACCTGCTGTTTGTCATGTTCTGCTTGTTTTCTTGTTCTGAACGGAGGTTTTGACTGTAAGATTCCGAGTCAGCTGTATCAGCGACATTTGTTCACTGTGTCCACCCAGCTATTGGGCTGTGGACCGACCCAGACAGCCAAAACCGAACTTCCAACCATAGAAAACGGCACTTTCCTCATCAACCATTCAACACAAGCCGAATTGTGGAAGAAAGTGAACGCAACAGAGTCCTATCAGAACAAAAGTTCAGCTAACATCCCAACAAGTGCTAATGACCAGACCAGCGCATACAACGTTACACATCCCACGGAATCAACAGAGACAAAGAACCCAAAAAGGGAAAAACATACAATTCTTTATATCATTATTTTCGGGATTGAAATTTGTGCAGTTTTAGCTTGCATTGCCTGCCTTGTACAACTCATGAAAAAGACAAATTTGTGCTGCAATCGGCAGGATCTTAATGTCAACAACATCCCCTTGCGTTAACTTGTTCAGCCCACAGAAAACAGCAGGGACCTGTCCCAGGAGGTTCTAACCATGGACAACAAGTTGAGCATGAGATCAGAACACGGATACATTGCCAATAGTAAGATCATGATAAGATTCAAAACAGAATTCAAAGTAGTCTTGCAAATTTTCTTGCAGACTCCAGTTCTTCACACTCTGATAATTATAACAGATTAAGGCTTTGAACAGTTAATGTAAGTATGTGTATTGTGTTTGTTTCATTTATGACTTGTGCTAAGCTTTTACAATGTATATGTGTTCATCATACATTATATGGTGTTTGCTGAATGTCTGTGCAACACTATGGTGTTATCCGAAATGGAAGTATTTATAAATGCAACCATGAGCGCACATAGTCGGGGGTGGACAAGTTTTCTAAAACTCACTTGTCCTATTGGGCAACTACATACAATGTAATATCAACAAACCTACTTGTCCGAGCCAACTTTTCATTTGCCCAAAATCTACATAACATTTTTCATGTACTTTTACCTCAAGCAATGGAAGTCTTTTACTCTTGGCTCTCTTTTTCTGTGTTGATCATTCTTGATGACATGACTGTGAAAAGTTATACAACAAGCGCCGTTCGACTCTTTGGGTAAGAGAATTGTATAAGTAGTACGTCAAAATCTTACTCATGCAAAAATCTTACTTACCTGATCAGACAAGTGGGATAGGACATACACTTGCCCGATCAGCACATTCACTTGCCCGGGATAATTGGGCTAATGGACTTGTCCAACCCTGATAGTAAAGGTGACATGCTTCTTAATGATACGACTAGAGCTGCGCTCTGGTACTGGTACTTACTTACTTACTTATCTTCTTCGTCCCTGGAGAGACATACATATATACACATGTATAAGCCTGCCATGAGGGTACTGTACAGTAAAAATCGATTTGGTCTAAAACGCCTGATCATGAAGTCTACACCAAGTAATAAGATGCTTATTTTGTGACTGAAGGGACAGAGTTGATAATGAAGTCTACACCAAATAATAAGATGCTTATTTTGTGACTGAAGGGACAGAGTAACACTCAGATCTCTCATCCTCGGAAGTCTTTAGGGCAAGAGAGTTTGAGCAGCTAACAATGTCTCCCACTCAGACTCTGGGGGCATAACTGACCCCCTTGGGAGGGGCCATCCATCACGCTAGATAATTGTACAAGAGGTAGCATGTTTTTTTCCATACTAAATGGTGTTTCTGTCATTCTTAAAGGAGTTCAGAAGAACACATGATAAGTTCAGAAGAACACAATGATAACTGTCAAATTCTTCAGGCACAGATACATGTCCAAAACCTGTACCTAAACCTTTGCACCTGTACCTTTACCAGTCCTGATGTTACATGACTTGTATGTTTAGGTACACACATCCCTGTTTCTACATAATCTAGATCTGTACCTGTACCTATATAACCCTGCATTTAGGTACAGAGCCCTACTGTACTGGTAGCTTCTATGCTCAATGTTAAATGTACATTATTTTGTGTTTAGAACATTCTCCATGTGATTAACTAGCAAATGTGACTTTGCAAATCCATTCGACCTACCGTAGCATCTGGAGCAAAGTCGTAGCCACACATGGTGTTGATCACAACCTGAAAAGGTAAAATTTTTATTTGTTTCTAGATCATTTACTAAATAAATGTTCAGTTACAATAGATGTCATTGGACAGAAGTCAGGGAGGCCATTTACTTTCCTACCATGGTTTACCATGTATATTCTGATATATATACATGTTTCAGTGTCTCAAGGAATTCCAGTTTCATGTTAAAGTAGAGTATTGAGTGTTCTGGTAGCACATTCTAGAGGAACTGAAGAAGAGTGATAGATGCAATTAAATCCCAAATGTTAGGATCTAGAGGTAATCACTGTATCTTATCAAGGTGTAAACTGATCAGCTTGTCTTTAAATATATTGAATTATGGAATTAAAATATACAGATTCCTGTATAATGAAGACACTTGTCATCATCATTATTGATAGAAAATTAAAATAAAACTTCACCTCATAACTTGTTGAGCCATATATACATCCTTCGATAAATGAGTAAATCATGTATTGATCACATGTAAATCCAGCAGAATCAGAATAACTAGTTTATGTCACCCTCACACTCAGGGTTGACAATCGCGGCAAAGCCTAACAATATCACCCCTGACAACTCAGCCACAGAATTCGGGTATTAGGGGTGCCTTGCTTATGAATATTAATGAGCTTGCCTGATTTGTTGCAGGCCAATCAGCGACCGGATTGCAAGTTTCGAACAAACAGTGTACGCATGGTACAGCGTGGCGTGCACAAAGATCTGTTTATCTTTGCATGACGGTAATTTTTTTTCTTTCATATGCTAGGTTGGTATACGGTGATGCCGTGGTTACCTATACCCACAGAACCAACAACTGTTAAATTTGGTACCTAAATAAAGACGTATGGACGCTGAAAGTAAGTACGTTATGCCGGTGTGACAGCGATCTCGCCCCCCCGGGGGCGAGATCACTAGCGTTTTCGCCCCCCTTTAGCGTTTTTGCCCCTCCCCCACCCCCCACCCCCAAGAGCAGCTGGTTACTACATATTACAGGTGTGCTACCTGGTACTATACTGCACCTGGGGAGTAACGTATATGGTGTGTTACCTGGTACCTATATGGCACCTTATTTACGAACCGTAAGATGTCATACCTCGAAAGTCGATACTATATCGTTCGGTGCAAACATGACATTGAAATGAAAAAGACAATTTTTGCAGCTGAGGTGGCATAAAAACAGGGCTACTGCGAACGTATAAATCAACACCGTCTATGGTACGGAATACGTCAGCTATATGTTTTCAATTTGTCACAGTGTTTTCTTTCTTGTGCTGGAAACATTTCCAAAGCACTAACAAAAACACACGTGAATAATAGTTTCTCATTATAAACACTATCTACGCGCAAGTTGATATAGCTGTTGCTAAATGCTACACAAACACTGGTAAAGTACCAGTCTTAAGAAACACAGGTAAATGCATCAGTTCCTAAATACTAAAAAAAACAGTCATGTTGGAGGTGAAGATATCCCTTGGCCAGGTGCATATACCAAAATGTGCGTTATTCTAATTAATACCTAATATTTGCAAATTAATAAAGACATTACATAGTTCTTTTGTGGTCACTTCATGGCAGAGACTTCATATTGGAGATATATAGGTTGCTTGAGGACAGGTGAATACAATGAAATACATCTTATGTCAAGACTCAGGTATATGCAATAATGGGAATACATGGGACCCAACCCTCCTTGTCTGAAACAAGTTCAACTATCTTATCACCATGTAATTACGTTAATATTGATACTATGAATGGAGTTATGTATCAAACTCGTGTACTTATATCATTCTGAAACTGCATTTTGTGATTTATACCAATCAACTTCTAAAATGTCATGTAAACCCGTTTTTTTTTGGGGGGGGTGGCGAAATCGCTAAAGGGGGGCGAGGTAGGGGGGCAAGATCACTAGCCGGGGAGGGCGAGATCGCTGTCACACCGGTACTATTATCTTGCTCTTGAATATTAATGAGTCGCCTTATATGGTGCCTTTCCAAGCTTTCGACAACAAAAAGCCATCTCTCCGATGGGCTGACAGTTGGTTAGAAGCCACGCTCCTAATAACCGAATTCTGTGGCTGAGTTGTCAGGGGTGATATCGTTAGGCTTTGCTGCGATTGTCAACCCCGAGTGTGAGGGTGGTTTATGTGGGACCGGGTATCACAAGTGCTTTTTTTTTAAGTTTGTGGTTTTAAACACAACTGTGAATGCCACCTCCCTTCCCACTGCAAAATTAAGTCCCCGCAAACATAAATTAATCTACAGTGGGGGTCGACAAGCATGCAATGCCTTATTTCATTTCTTATTGGTGGGGACTTTGTTTTGCAGTGGGAAGAGAGGGAGGTTTTTACAATATGGTATGTTTGCGCTTTAGAATATGGTTTGTTTGTGGTGTCATGGTGACAGGAATCTATGGTGGAGAGGTCACCACAAAAAAACGTGAATACAAAACCAAAGGGAACATTTCAAGAGTATACTGTCAGGGTAATCTCACGAAGATTTTCTCACAGCATAGGAAGTATCTTTGGGCAGCAAAGCCACATAGGCATGTGCATTGCTCAGCACTCGTTCTCATTGAAAAGTCGAAAATGGCATTTTTTTGCTCGAAAAATAAATCAGCTTTATTTTCAGTGAAAACTATGGGGTTGTTTAGGAAAATTCCTCTTTTAACCATTAGCCAAAAAATGGCAACTTATTATTTTTGGTCCCATAATGGTAATGTATTACAGGGCAGGTAACAAAAGTGGCGGTCTGGGAATATCCGCCTTAAATTGTCTAAATCTATGGCCCCAATACAGACTATGTCCTATATTTTGAAGGCTACATGTAATGAAATGAAGCCAAACATTTTTACATTTCTTATAAAACTACAGGAATCCTCCCTACGCTAGCAAAACAGCATAAAGGGCAATATCACAGAGTAGGGGATACAAATCACAGCGTAGGGGGCCCCCTACATACTACACTAGCGATAACCCTGTACAGTGGTTAAAGGCCTGACCTCCTCCCCCTCAGGTCTGCAGCAGGAGTAGGGAACCCCGCACCTCTCCCGACTCAGGTTCTCCTCAGAACAGTTGAAGTACCGGTTGTGCTGCTGCCAGTCTTTAAAACCATCCTCCCCTCCACAGCACTGGAACTGGACACCGCAAGGCAGACATTTAAAAAAAGGGTTGGTTATATATAATATAAAATACAACACGGTGTATTCCGTATCACCCGAGGTTCCAGCCCAACCACAGGTCGGATCGCCCGAAGGCCGGAGGGTGATCCGACCCGCGGGAGGGCTGGGACCGAGGGTGATGCGAAATACACCGTGTTGTATTTTATTTATGTCGTACCCACCTGAGAAAACCCCTGTTTTGATGCAAAGGCGCCAGCCAGAAGTTGAACAAATTTGGTGCCCTCGAACAAAAAGTGTTGCAACAGTAATGTTCCAATGTCCGAATCAGGTACTCAAACTTTTGATGGCGCCGCACTCGGCCCGCTCGAAACAGTTCGATTTATTCAAATGGAGCCTGCGTGATACGCCTTTCGAACCTGTGCGATACGGAAGTTATTGCCCGGTCTGGAACACCCGTATCGAACGTTTTCGCGTCACAGGTATGACATAAATGACATTATTGACAGCAACACAGCCAATACTAATCTCAATCCTAGATATTATTATAGTAGAAAAAAACAGTAGATTTTTAGGTAAAAAGTATGCTCAACTCTCCCGTGATTTTGAGGTTTGGCAGCCTTCTGACCCTGAACAAAAAACATGGCTGAAGGTCATGCCGAATTTGGTACCACCTGGCCATTGTCATTGTGACTACTTTTTGGTGGTACTCAAACAATATTTTCCAAACAGACCTGCAAACAAAATGAATCCTGTTTATAGTGGCTACCTTTAACCATTTTCCTTCTAGCAGTTACTACATATGATATAGACAGGTTTGACAATACTTAGATTCAACAAAAAAGTCTGACTGACACTCTGGATGCATGTGCTATATTTTAGGGACAGGGTTGATGCTTTCTTTCAATGTTTTCTTTCAAGGAGTTGCTCACTCAGTCTCAAATCAGAAAGATAAGATATATGTGAGCTGTTACTAAAAACGTACATTGTTTAACCAAAAAAAAACATAGCTCAAAGGCAGAACCGAATTTAGAAACCCATCAATTTGTAAGTGAACTTAACAAGAGCAAACAAAAATGTGCCATCTGATCACCGGACAGGGAAGAAAAGTTACTTACAGGAATAAATGTTATGATAGATGTCCTTTGATAAAGAGAGCAGGAGAGAGAATAGAAGAGAATATAGATAAGTGAAAGAAGTCTGTCGTTATAAAAGTTAACTTTTCACTCAACAAAAGCTTGTCACCTTTCAACGTTGTGGTAGTCTTTCCGCTTAATGTTATTCAATAAATATCATTAAAATTACAACTTTCCTCATAGCAGTACTGACTGGTTCTACTACATTGTAGCTAATGGATACTGCAGTGGGAAGAATGCAGTCCCAAACATGACTAAGTCTGTATCCCCCCTCATCACAGTCCATGACTAGAGTAGACCCTCATTATTGGCACAAGGAAGGTAGGAAATTGACTAACAAAATGCTGTGAGGTTGAAAATTTTGGTCATGAGAGTTTGACTTGCCAACTTGAAGAAACTATATATGATAATTCCATATCACCCAAGACCAGAGGGTTATCCGAGGGTGATGACCCTTGAGGTTGACAACATCTGAGGCTGGGACCGATGTTGATGAGGAATAAATTCACTGTAATATATTCTATTTATGTCATACCCACCCTAGAAATCACACATTTCAATAGAAAATGCACTAGAAATTGATAAACTTTGGTGTTCTTGAACAAAATGTTCCAATTCCAACATCCACATAAATTCCACAGCAGCCACACACAAAAAGGGTGGGTCGAATTTTTCTACGGCTACAAGTAAAGGCCCATGTGATAACTAGCCCAAGTTATCACCCAGTCTGGAACACCTGTATCAAACATTATCACAGCCTAGGGATGACATGAACAAGACTTACATGTACATCAGATAGCAGTACAGAAAATTGACCCAATCTTAACAGGGCAGAGTTAAACTGTTAAAGGCTAAAGTTTACTGTCTGATCCTGACCTACCTCCTTCTGTGTCCAGTCGATAAGGTTCTGAAGGTCAATGTCATCCCGGTACTTCTCAATGGCTGTCTCCACCAGGTTTCCTATGTGTTCCTCCACCTATAATTGATGGAACAAAGGAACTTTTCTGTTAATCCAGAAATGTTCACAATTTTCACAGTGAAGGCTTTACACTCAAAGCTTCCACACAAAAATTTGTACTATCTTCTAGATGCTTACCCCCTTGTCAAAGTGCTAAATATTGTACAGTACTACTAGCTAGTACCTACCTACCTACTAGGGACTAGGTACTAGGTAGGTAGGTACTAGCATTACATGTGGGAGGCACCTCTCAGATGAAGATGAATTGATACAAAATTAATCACAAATTGAGCACAGACGAGATATGTGAATATTCAGTACATATCAATGAAGAAGTGTTACGTATCCAGAGGGCAGATACATGTAGTACTTAGATACGGTTACATCAGTGACAGTTCATCACCCTGTTCTGTCCATCTCTATAGAAACTATTATAGAACCCTTTTTCCGTTGCTACTCGGTTGTTCCCAACTACATCCACAAAGAAGCAAACGTTTTTTAATTGTATAATGTCAGTGAGTCTTCTAAGTTTTGTGATCAGAAAAATATTGCTTTGGTAGACTTCTCCATTGGGGTTTTACTGCAAATTTGTTTTTGACAGTCAAGACTTAGTCAATTTTGCAATCAATCTAGCAAATATGTTAGTTCTTTTCCTAAACTAGTACAATGTACCTTATCAGAAAATACAAATCCTAGAATGGCTCCCACCAACTGTAGTACAAACAGGATCAGCAGAACATAGCAGTACTGTACGGAAAATATAAATCACATGTAGATGTAGGTCATTTATCACTTTAAGTCAATCATAAGAGAAGCTCTAATATCTATCTAATAATGATGCAACATAATTATTGATAAAGTAACAAGGAAGATACACTCAGTTTAATCTACTACAAATCAAATTTCCAAACTTTTTGTGTGAACTTTTTTGTTAAGATAATAATCTGAAAACAAAATGTTGTTTGTTTTCTTTATACTAGTCTTACAGTCACACAACCATGGGTACAAACCAAGTCAAGTCATGCACAACAAATACAATGGGTACAATGTATGATATACTTAAATATGTCGTACAAGACAACTATAGTAGCAATAATGTAATGTTGTAACTGTGTAGTGTTACAGTAGATGTAGATTCTAGGATATGCAATATCAAAAGAAAACACAGTGTACAAAGTCAGACAAAGTCAGAATGTTGAATCAGACTACTTGCTGATAACATAGATCAAACTACACTCAGGTTCTTTTCTATACATACAATATTGAAAGAAGGCACAGTGAGGATCTGCATATCCAGTCAGGGCTCAAAATACCACCGGCATATGCAGGTTAGTGCAGGTACAGTGCAGGTATATCTGATGTCTACCTGCACCTAACCTGCACTGGTCCATGTACTGGGTTTAATAGTATATATAATAATACATAATATGCTTTGGTACCGGTGTAGGTGCATGTTGATTGTTATTAGCTGCATTGACTGTTACCACCTATTAAGTATAAAATAATGGTTCCTGAACAATTTTATATGGCCCACACTTCCAAAATTCAGAGTGGTGCAGGTAAAATTTGTCAGGTGCAGATAATTTTCAATGTTACCTGCAACAGTGCAGGTATGCAGAAAAAGGTACTTCAAGCCCTGCTAGTACATGTATATAGAGTTTATATGCTAGTATATATGTTTAAATTCATGACTTACAGTTTTCAGAAGACATATGTTCTCCCGCAGTGCTCCCACGCAGCCAAAGAAGCCCAGGATCCAGGCCAGGGATCCCACCACGATCAGCACGATGGCTGGATCTGCAAGCAGATCCACCACAGCGTTCACCTGTCCCTTCTCCACACGTGCATAGATCCCGATCCCTAGTAGGGCACCTGCTATCAGCTGGGGGGGGGGGGGTACAGTTACTAGTGAGTTTATACTTATAGGTATGAGTGGCAGAGACCTTAAGCTTAACTAAACCTCCAATGCTGAAAATATGATTATACAACATGGTATGTTCCGTATAACCCTTGAAGCTTCCAGCCCGAATTCAGGTAGGATTGACCGACGGCCAAAGGGTAATCCGACTGTCGCGCTGGATGGTTCGTACCAATGGTGATGTGGTCAATGCACTGAGTGCTGCATCCATCATACCCACCCGAGAAATAAGAAGACATTAGATACACTAAGATTGCATAAACCAAAATAAACATTTCTATTCGACAACAATGATTGTATTATCAGTCAACATTTATACTGCCTTCTTCTGTTAATGGGATCACCATCAACCTGCCCCCTAGTTTCAAAGAGTGCTTGCAGATAGATATGTGCAAAAGCTAGGTGTGACGGGTCATTCAGTGTAATTTAACCAGCTGCTGCCATGTCGCGTACCTGCATAGCTGGTGCGTTATGCCAAAGGGCGGTTATACCGGCTATATAGATACAGATACAGGTGTGTAGTGTTCTAGAAGATCTACTAGTATTCTCAGTGATTGATCCTTGGTTGAACTTTATATTATAATGTAACGTTACATTTAAAAAAATACAGTATTCGTAATCTCGGCTTTAAAGTTGTTACTTAACGAGCCTCAATAATTCATAGTACCTGACACCGACGCTTCAGACAATTTCTGCCAGTTGTTTTGAATTTATAATTCTTCAATATATCATGAAGTCCTTCCTATGGTGCATTAAGCAGTGCCCATCTCTGTGTCTGAAGCCCTCAGGGCCACAGAACTTTGTGCAATCACTACAGCAGGAGGCCACTGGTAGTTATCTGAGCTTCAAGTGTCTGTTCAACTTTAGCTAAACTTAAACATGTAACGTACGTTACCCTTTCCCAAATGCTGAGTGCTAAGCAGAGAAAGCAGCATGTTCAATTCTTTTGGTATCATTGACTCGGCTGTTGGTATCGAACTCACGGCATACCGACTGGTCACCCTGCCCACTTGGGCGTTGCACCGGTAACGTTATAGAATGGGCCGTTCCAAAAAATAAATGTGGAGGGGGGGTTGAAGAGGTTGGATTTTCCAATTGCTTCACCCCTCCTTTGGATTTCATCCGAGTGCCTGACCCCCCCATTGAATTTCATCCGAGTGCCTCAACCCCCCTCTAATTTCATCCGAGAGCTCCAACCCCCCCTTTCTTTCATCCGAGGTCCAAATGCCTCTTATACCCCTTTTTTTCATCTGAATAACCTTACCCCCTCATAATTTTCATCCTAGAACCTTGCCCTTACAGTACTGTAACTGAGATAGGAGTAAAAGTATCCAAATCCAGATTTTCTTGACTTTTTGGTAGAAAAACCCATATCCAGACTTATCTTGACCCCCCCGTTCAAACGAAATCCAAATCCAAGATTTCCTTGACCCCCCCTCAGTAAAATCCGACCTCTTCAACCCACCCCCCGCATTTATTTTTTGGAACGGCCCAATATTATCATGATCTAGCATCCGACAAAGATTCTCACGTGGGGAGGGGGGCGGTGCAAAATTACTTGGCGATATCTGACTTTCTAAACTTATCTGCACCTACTACTCAGGCTGAGTGGTATACGTACTTGACATCCATCCATAACACTCGAGTGAAGGCTAATGCTAGCTGTATTCAAAGATGGTCAATCTTAGAACATTGACGGGTCAACAAGGAACAGTTAATAACGTTACGTACCCAGAAGAAAAAGGTGAAGACGAAGAGAGAATACTTGACGAGCGGACTGATGGCCGTGACGCGTTTCTGACGGCGATGACGCAGTTGTTGCCGCTGTTGTCTCTCTCTCCTCCCGCCCAGCTCCATGCCCGACACTACCTCTGACAGTACATCCTATTTTTACTGTGGAAAGTGTCCAGGAAGCACACGCACGATGGCTGATTTCTAACGGCACGCACCAATGTTTACTCCTCCCGCCCAGGCGCCCAGTGATAACTTCCTCTTTGCCTTACGAGATAGGTTTCTATATCCGGGTCAAAGGTTGTCACATGTAGCATATACCTAATAGCCATACCTTAGCCATAGCCACACCTTAGCCATACCTTAGCCATACTCATAGCCATATCTTAGCCATATTCAAATTTACATAGCATATACCTTAGCCATACCTTAGCCATACCTCAGCAATACCTTAGTCATAGCCATATCTTAGCCATACTCAAATTTGTATAGCATATACCTTAGCCATACCCATACCTTAGCCATACCTTAGCCATACTCATAGCTATACCTTAGCCATACTCAAATTTAAATAGCATATACTTTAGACATAGCCATACCTTACCATACTTAGCCATACCTTAGCCATATTCAAATTTACATAGCATATACCTTAGCCATACCTTAGCCATAGCCATACCTTAGCCATACCCTAGCCATACCTTAGCCAATTAGCTTAGCCATACTCATAGCTATACCTTAGCCATACCTTAGCCATACTTATAGCCAACCTTAGCCATACCTTAGCCATACTCAAATTTAAATAGCATATACTTTAGCCATAGCCATACCTTACCATACCCAATTACATTAGCCATATTCAAATTTACATACTATAGCATATACCTTAGCCGTACTCATAGCCATAACTTTAGCCATATCTTAGCCATACTCAAAATTTCATAGCATGTACCTTAGCCATACCTTAGAAATGCCTTAGCCATACCTTAGCCATACCTTAGCCATACCATAGCCATACTCAATTAGCCATACCTTAGCCATACCTTAGCAATACTCAAACTTACATAGCATATACCTTAGCCATACCTTAGCCATACTTTAGCCATACATTAGCCATACCTTAGCCATACTCAGATTTACATAGCACGCCCATTCCTCGTTAAAGGGGCAAATTGCTGTCGCACATAAGCAGTGGGCCACAGTTTTCTTTAAAAACACAATGACTACGTATTTTGCCCTTTTCCGTTACAAGTACATGATAGTAATATGCTAAGCAATGTTTTCCCACCATTGTTAGTTTCCTTTTGGTCGTCCCGGGTAAGGTTTTGCTTGGAAACACGCTAAAAACACGTGTCGGAAATGCTATAAAGGTGAATATCGTGGCATTCTGATAATGAAAAGACGTTAGTTCTTTAAACTTTCAGTCATAATTTACATCAACCACGTAGGCCGGCTTGTCACGTGTTGATGAGCTTGTCCAGCAGACGACCTTTTTACGTCAGATGCCGTTTTATTCTTGTCTCCAACTTTTGTATAATTTACGTTACCGAACTTCTGTTGGGTGTAATTCGCTTACGAAAAGACATTTTCCGATAAGTTTTTCACTGTTTTATCTGCTAAACAGTGGTGTTGCGTAACAAACAAATGACAGAACACATAAACACGAATGTTGGAAACATGACTATAACCGCCAATCTCAGGCCGTTTGTCACTTTTTGATATAATTTACGTTACCATAATAAGTCCTTAGAATTATAGAAAGATCATTACTTTTGTACTCATAGGAAAGAATGCTCCCAGATAAGTAATTGCCTGCAGAGTTAATCTTTCTAGAGCTGTTTGTTAAAATTTTATTTATCATTAAAAGCATAAATATAATTTACGTTACCATATAATTTACGTTACCATTTTTTTTCTTCACATGTCATCGGATGTTCAGCAAGAGCACATCAACCAAAGATGTATTATCTGCTGTAAGTTACTGTAGGTGGCTTGGCTTGCATAGAGTCACAATGCAGTCTGTTTATATGTCCTGTTTCAGTGAATTTTACGATGCTGGGACTTTTCATTTCTCATAGGAACGATGTTCAAATGATAAACCTGACATGCACCAACTGGGAAAGATGCGGGTGTTGATATTGATATCTGATGCTTCAATAATCAACATTACACGGAATGTATAGTACCAAGTGAATAAATGTATATTGGGTTGGACTGAACCAAAATAAACCCTGTTGTCAAAGTAGACTCGTCCAAGTTTGTCGTCATTTTCGCGCGCTTTTTGAAGATCACACGACTGGAATGACAGAAATTCATGCTCAACACTGACTGATGAAGTAAGGTACGTTTCAAGCATGTTTGTCTTAAATAGCAACAGAGATTATGATCAGCTAATTATGAAGGTCAATGTAGTCAAGGTTCGTGTCACAGAAATATTTCTCGTTTTACACAGTGGACCCCTTACGTACAGACGGCGGTAAATCAGCGACACTATTTACGCTAGCGCCACGTTATCTACATGAGGACTTGTCATTGAGTTATAAACTCCATGATCAAAAAGCATATGGGCTGCAGAAGTTAATAGCTAACTTTAAGTTAAGACTTCACTATCATTAGATGTTCCGAAGTTTTCACCTTTGCTTGTTTAGGTGGAATCTTGTTAATTAGAATTGATGCACAGAATTGTTTTACATGGACAGACACATGGTTCAAGGCAGAAAGCTATTTGTGAAACCAATCCCACTCTATAAAGTCAAGATCTATATAACGTCAGGCTTGTCATGTAATCGTGGCATTAGTATAAAGGACAGGCTGCCAGGATAACTGTAGAACAGACCAGTGCCTTTACACATGCAGCTCTCTTTGGAAAATTCACTGTTTATAGCCTTGCTCATCAACAAAAGCCTTGTTATACACACATTACACAGTTCTTTCTGCAGGTATTATTGAACCACACGATATAAGGTGTATGGATGGACATTTTGTTAGGTAGCACATTCATTCTATATTGATGTGACATTGTGTTTGTTCCACGAACAAAGATTGTCCTGACATTAAAAATGTTTTATAAGAAGTGCGATAACTGGTGTGTTTAGTTTGTTGTCTTTCCAATATCGAAAGCTTGTCCTAGAAAGGCCCAGTCCATCTGGTGCATGTTGCCATCACATCATGTCCTGCTATTCCCAAAGACTTGATTGAAGGACGCGAGACGAAGCGGTTCCGACCTAGAGCGTGTGATTGCGTGAATCCTTTGTTACTTAGCATGTATTTAAATAGACCCCGCCAAGATAGAGACCTTGCATATCTTGGGTGTCTTTCCGCAGAGTCCGGTGGGTACAGGACGAACAAGATTATACGGGTATTCCGGATAACAAAGATACACTTTTTTGCTACACTGAGTTAGCAACATGAAGATAAGAGGTCCAGCATTATAGACGAACATGACCTGATCAGTTCAAATAGAGCCAGTATGTACACTATTCGGCTTTCCTCCAAATGTTAGAGATTCTGTAATTTACGTTACCACAGTTCATTGGCATTTACCTGTGTAGAATAGATATCGCCTGCTTCCAACCATTTTCATAAATATATTCTATCGCTCTTATCCCATCCTACAGGGTGAAAATTAAGGAGTATTAAACGGTTTGTCTTCATATCAGAAAAAAACATCATTTATTTACTTTTATACAAATGTAGCAAACTTAATAGCTAGTAATTTTGATGATTATTCCGAAACAAATGACACGGCGGTCAAATATTTCTCATTGGCGTGTAATTTGAAGGTTTTGGGTTGGAAAATGCGATAATTTGGCTGTTGTTAATCCACTAGCTGGAACATTTCTCTGTGTAGTAATATGCTCTTTATTACGAAATTGTAGGAAAGATGACATGGCCTACTAAAATCAAATATCTCCAAAATTAAGCGTGTTAGCACCAGACAAAATAGCAAAAGATAGTCGATATAAGTGGTAACAAGTTCATACCAGCAGGTAAGCGTTTTGGACAACTTTATTTTTTACAAGTTTCTACCTCCAATTTTCCCAGTTAACGAAGAATGGGCGAGCACCTACCTTAGCTTATACATAGCATATACAAAAAGAGCTTATTACATAGCACATACAAAAAGAACTATCCGAGAACGGATTGCAGCATTCGACTCCCAACCGAGAGACCTTTTCAAAGGTACCATAGTTTGCCTATTTCGGACACTTTTAACATTTTGGGTTACTGTTATCGGTGCTTAACTTTCAACGGGAATAACTCGACAACAAAAAGAGCTATCCGAAAACGGATTGCAGCATTCAACTCCCCACCGAGAGACCTTTCCAAAGATACCATAGTTTGCCTATTTCGGACACTTTTGAAAAATCGACATTTTGGGTTACTGTTATCGGTGCTTAACTTTAGACGGGAATAACTCGACAACAAAAAGAGCTATCCGAAAACGGATTGCAGCATTCAACTCCCCACCGAGAGACCTTTCCAACGATAACATAGTTTGCCAATTTCTGACACTTTTTAAAAATCAACATTTTAAGTTGAGGTTAGATGTGGTTAACTTTAAACGCGAATAACTCGCCTATAACAAGAGCTATCAAAAAACGGATTGCAGTGTTCAACTCCCCACAAAGAGACCTTTCTAATGATACCATAGTTTGCCTATTTCGAACACTTTTTAAAAATCAACATTTTGAGTCGCGGTTAGGGGGACTTAGCTAAGAACGGCAATAACTCGCCAAAAACAAGAGCTATCAAAAAACGGATTGTAGTGTTCAACTCCCCACAAAGAGACCTTTCCAATGATACCATAGTTTGCCAATTTCTGACACTTTTTAAAAATCAACATTTTAAGTTGAGGTTATATGTGGTTAACTTTAAATGCGAATAACTCGCCTATAAGAAGAGCTATGAAAAAACGGATTGCAGTGTTCAACTCCCCACAAAGAGACCTTTCTAATGATACCATAGTTTGCCTATTTCGGACACTTTTTAAAAATTAACATTTTGGGTCGCGGTTAGGGGGACTTAGCTTAGAACGCGAATAACTCGCCAAAAACAAGAGCTATCAAAAAACGGATTGTAGTGATCAACACCCCCACAAGAGACCTTTCCAATGATACCATAGTTTGCCAATTTCTGACACTTTTTGAAAATCAACATTTTAAGTTGAGGTTAGATGTGGTTAACTTTAAACGCGAATAACTCGCCTATAACAAGAGTTATGTTCGGACACTTTACAAAAATTTACATTTTGGGTCGCGGTTATGGGGACTTAGCTAAGAACGCGAATAACTCGCCAAAAACAAGAGCTATCAAAAAACGGATTGTAGTGATCAACTCCCCACAAAGAGACCTTTCCAATGATACCATAGTTTGCCAATTTCTGACACTTTTTAAAAATCAACATTTTAAGTTGAGGTCAGATGTGGTTAACTTTAAACGCGAATAACTCGCCTATAACAAGAGTTATGAAAAAACGGATTGAAGTGTTCAACTCCCCACAAAGAGACCTTTCTAATGATACCATAGTTTGCCTATTTCTGTCACTTTTTAAAAATCAACATTTTGGGTCGCGGTTAGGAGGACTTAGCTAAGAACGTGAATAACTCGCCAAAATAAGAGCTATCAAAAAAACGGACTGTAGTGTTCAACTCCCCACAAAGAGACCTTTCCAATGATACCTTAGTGTTCCAATTTCTGACACTTTTGAAAATCAACATTTTAAAGATGAGTTAGATTTGGTTAACTTTAAACGCGAATAACTCGCCTATAACAAGAGTTATGTTCGGACACTTTACAAAAATTTACATTTTGGTCGCGGTTATGGGGACTTAGCTAAGAACGCGAATAACTCGCCAAAACAGAGCTATCAAAAAACGGATTGTAGTGATCAACTCCCCACAAAGAGACCTTTCCAATGACCATAGTTTGCCAATTCTGACACTTTTTGAAAATCAACATTTTAAGTTGAGTCAGATGTGGTTAACTTTAAACGCGAATACTCGCCTATAACAAGAGCTATCAAAAAACGGATTGCAGTGTTCAACTCCCCACAAAGAGACCTTTCTAATGATACCATAGTTTGTCTATTTCGAACACTTTTTAAAAATCAACATTTTGGGTCGCGGTTAGGGGGACTTAGCTAAGAACGGAAAAAAGTCGCCAAAAACAAGAGCTATCAAAAAAGGGATTGTAGTGTTCAACTCCCCACAAAGAGACCTTTCCAATGATACCATAGTTCCCCAATTTTGACACTTTTTAAAAATCAACATTTTCAGTTGAGGTTAGATGTGGTTAACTTTAAACGCGAATAACTCGCCTACAACAAGAGATATCAAAAAACGGACACTTTTTAAAAATTAACATTTTGGGTCGCGGTTAGGGGGACTTAGCTAAGAACGGAAATAACTCGCCAAAAAAAAGAGCTATCAAAAAACGGATTGTAGTGTTCAACTCCCCACAAAGAGACTTTTCCAATGATACCATAGTTTGCCAATTTCTGACACTTTTTGAAAATCAACATTTTCAGTTGAGGTTAGATGTGGTTAACTTTAAACGCGAATAACTCGCCTATAACAAGATCTATCAAAAACGGCCACTTTTAAAAAATTAACATTTTGGGTCGCGGTTAGATGCCGTTCTACTTAGCTAAGAACGGAAATAACTCGCCAAAAACAAGAGCTATGAAAAAACGGATTGTAGTGTTCAACTCCCCACACAGAGACCTTTCCAATGATACCATAGTTTGCCAATTTCTGACACTTTTTAAAAATCAACATTTTCAGTTGAGGTTAGATGTGGTTAACTTTAAACGCGAATAACTCGCCTATAACAAGAGCTGTCAAAAAACGGCCACTTTTTAAAAATTAACATTTTGGGTCGCGGTTAGGGGGACTTAGCTAAGAACGGAAATAACTCGCCCAAAACAAGAGCTATCAAAAAACGGATTGTAGTGTTCGACTCCCCACAAAGAGACCTTTCCAATGATACCATAGTTTGCCAATTTCTGACACTTTTAAAAAATCAACATTTTAAGTTGAGGTTATATGTGGTTAACTTTAAACGCCAATAACTCGCCTATAACAAGAGCTATGAAAAAAAACGGATTGCAGTGTTCAACTCCCCACAAAGAGACCTTTCTAATGATACCATTGTTTGCCTATTTTGGACACTTTTTAAAAATTAACATTTTGGGTCGCGGTTAAGGGGACTCAGCTAAGAACGGAAATAACTCGCCAAAAACAAGAGCTATGAAAAAACGGATTGCAGTGTTCAACTCCCCACAAAGAGACCTTTCCAATGAAAAAATAGTTTGCCTATTTCTGACACTTTTTAAAAATCAACATTTTGGGTCGCGGTTAGGAGGACTTAGCTAAGAACGGAAATAACTCGCCAAAAACAAGAGCTATCAAAAAACGGATTGTAGTGTTCAACTCCCCACAAAGAGACCTTTCTAATGATACCATAGTTTGCCAATTTCTGACAATTTTTAAAAATCAACATTTTGGGTCGCGGTTAGGGGGACTTAGCTAAGAACGGCAATAACTCGCCGAAAACAAGAGCTATCAAAAAACGAATTGTAGTGTTCAACTCCCCACAAAAAGACCTTTCCAATGATACCATAGTGTTCCAATTTCTGACACTTTTTAAAAATCAACATTTTAAGTTGAGGTTATATGTGGTTAACTTTAAACGCGAATAACTCGCCAAAAACAAGAGCTATCAAATAACGGATTGCAGTGATCAACTCCCCACGAAGAGACCTTTCCAATGAAAAAATAGTTTGCCTATTTCTGACACTTTTTAAAAATCAACATTTTGGGACGCGGTTAGGGGGACTTAGCTTAGAACGGCAATAACTCGCCAAAAACAAGAGCTATCAAAAAACGGACTGTAGTGTTCAACTCCCCACAAAGAGACCTTTCCAATGATACCTTAGTGTTCCAATTTCTGACACTTTTTAAAAATCAACATTTTAAGTTGAGGTTATATGTGGTTAACTTTAAACGCGAATAACTCGCCAAAAACAAGAGCTAACAAAAAACGGATTGTAGTGTTCAACTTCCCACAAAGAGACCTTTCCAATGATACCTTAGTTTGCCAATTTCTGACACTTTTTAAAAATCAACATTTTAAGGTGAGGTTAGATGTGGTCAACTTAAAACGCAAATAACTCTCCTATAACAAGAGCTATCAAAAAACGGATTGTAATGTTCAACTCCCCACAAAGAGATCTTTCCAATGATACCATAGTTTGCCAATTTCTGACACATTTTAAAAATCAACATTTTAAGTTGAGGTTAGATGTGGTTAACTTTAAACGCGAATAACTCGCTAAAAACAAGAGCTATCAAATAACGGATTGCAGTGATCAACTCCCCACAAAGAGACCTTTCCAATGAAAAAATAGTTTGCCTATTTCTGACACTTTTTAAAAATCAACATTTTGGGACGCGGTTAGGGGGACTTAGCTAAGAACGGCAATAACTCGCCAAAAACAAGAGCTATCAAAAAACGGATTGTAGTGTTCAACTCCAAACAAAGAGACCTTTCTAATGATACCATAGTTTGCCAATTTCTGACAGTTTTTAAAAATCAACATTTTGGTTCGCGGTTAGGGGGACTTGGCTAAAAACGGAAATAACTCGCCAAAAACAAGAGCTATCAAAAAACGGATTGTAGTGTTCAACTCCCCACAAAGAGACCTTTCAAATGATACCATAGTTTGCCAATTTCTGACACTTTTAAAAAATCAACATTTTAAGTTGAGGTTAGATGTGGTTAACTTTAAACGCGAATAACTCGCCTATAACAAGAGCTATGAAAAAACGGATTGTAGTGATCAACTCCCCACAAAGAGACCTTGCCAATGATACCACAGTTTGCCAATTTCTGACTTTTTTTCAAAAATCAACATTTTAAGTTGAGGTTAGATGTGTTTAACTTTAAACGCGAATACTCGCCTATAAGAAGAGCTATGAAAAAACGGATTGCAGAGTGGGGGGGTGGGGGGGGGGGAGGGTTGTTCAACTCCCCACAAAGAGACTTTTCCAATGATACCATAGTTTGCCTATTTCTGACACTTTTTAAAAATCAACATTTTGGGTCGCGGTTAGGGGGCCTTAGTTAAGAACGCAAATTCTCCCAAAAACAAGAGCTATCAAAAAACGGATTGTAGTGTTCAACTCCCCACAAAGAGACCTTTCCAATGATACCATAGTTTGCCAATTTCTGACACTTTTTAAAATCAACATTTTAAGTTGAGGTTTGATGTGTTAACTTAAAACGCGAATAACTCGCCTAAAACAAGAGCTATGAAAAAACGGATTGCAGCGTTCAACTCCCCACAAAGAGACCTTTCCAATGACACCATAGTTTGCCTATTTCGGAACACTTTATAAATCAACTTTCGGTCGCGGTTAGGGGAACTTAGCTAAGAACGGCAATAACTCGCCAAAAAACAAGAGCTATCAAAAACGGATTGTAGTGTTCAACTCCCCACAAAGAGACCTTTCCAATGATACCAATAGTTTGCCACTTTCTGACAATTTTTAAAAATCAACATTTTGGTCGCGGTTAGGGGGACTTAGCTAAGAACGGCTATAACTCCGCCGAAACAAGAGCTATCAAAAAACGAACTGTAGTGTTCAACTCCCAACTCCCCACCAAAAACCTTTCCAATGATACCATAGTTTGCCAATTTCTGACACTTTTTTAAAATCAACATTTTAAGTTGAGGTTATATGTGGTTAACTTTAAACGCGAATAACTCGCCAAACAAGAGCTAACAAAAAACGGATTGTAGTGTTCAACTTCCCACAAAGAGACCTTTCCAATGATACCTTAGTTTGCCAATTTCTGACACTTTTTAAAAATCAACATTTTAAGGTGAGGTTAGATGTGGTCAACTTAAAAAACGCAAATAACTCTCCTATAACAAGAGCTATCAAAAAACGGATTGTAATGTTTCAACTCCCCACAAGAGATTCTTTCCAATGATACCATAGTTTTCCAATTCTGACACATTTTAAAAATCAACATTTAAGTTGAGGTAGATGTGGTTAATTTTAAACGCGAATAACTCGCTAAAAACAAGAGCTATCAAATAACGGATTGCAGTGATCACTCCCCGAAGAGACCTTTCCATGAAAAAATAGTTTGCCTATTCTGACACTTTTAAAATCAACATTTTGGACGCGGTTAGGGGGACTTAGCTAAGAACGGCAATAACTCGCCAAAACAAGAGCTATCAAAAAACGGATTGTAGTGTTCAACTCCCAACAAAGAGACTTTCCAATGATACCTTAGTTTTGCCAATTTCTGACACTTTTTAAAAATCAACATTTAAGTTGAGGTTAGGGTGTTAACTTTAAACGCGAAATAACTCGCCAAAACAAGAGCTAACAAAAAACGGATTGTAGTGTTCAACTCCCCAAAAGAGACCTTTCCAATGATACCTATTTTGCCAATTTCTGACACTTTTAAAAAATCAACATTTTAGGTGAGGTTAGATGTGGATCAACTTTAAAACGAAATAACTCGCCTATAACAAGAGCTATCAAAAACGGATTGTAATGTTCAAAGCTCCCACAAAGAGATCTGTCCAATGATACCATAGTTTGCCATTTCTGAACATTTTAAAAATCAACATTTTAAGTTGAGTTTAGATGTGGTTAACTTTACGACGAATAACTCGCTAAAAACAAGAGCTATCAAATAACGGATTGCAGTGATCAACTCCCACACAAAGAGACCTTTCCAATGACAACATAGTTTGCCTATTTCTGACACACTTTTTAAAATCAACATTTTGGGACGCGGTAGGGGACTTAGCTAGAACGGCAATAACTCGCCAAAAACAAGAGCTATCAAAACGGATTGTAGTGTTCAACTCCCAAACAAAGAGACCTTTCCAATGATACCATAGTTTGCCAATTTCTGACATTTTTAAAAAATCAACATTTTGGTTCGCGGTT